>JASSUY010021234.1:0-72117 GCA_032466535.1 Forpus xanthops | reverse complement strand
AGCAGCCTTCCAGTATCTGAAGGGGGCCTATAGGGATGCTGGGGAGGGACTCTTCATAAGGGACTGTAATGAGAGGATAAGGGTTAACGGGTTCAAACTTAAACAGGGAAAGTTTAGATTGGATCTGAGGAAGAAATTCTTTACTGTTTGGGTGGTGAAGCACTGGAATGGGTTGCCCAGGGAAGTTGTGAATGTTCCATCGCTGGTGGTGTTCAAGGCTGGGTTGGACATAGCCATAGCATGGTTTAGTGGGAGGTGTCCCTGCCCCTGGCAGGGAGTTAGAACTAGATGATCTTAAGATCCTTTCCAACCCTAACTATTCCATGATTCAGACCTTTCCTTGCAGTCTGCATCTTAGCTCCATCCCTACATCTTGCAATGTATTAACATTAATGCACATTACATTCACAAAAACACGGTAAGAGAATGAGGGCTGCTTTCCTGATGAAGGAGTTTGAGGAATGGTTGGGACTGTGTGCAGGGCCTGCCTTGACTGTCAGGAGGTGTCAGGGGAGCAGCATAGCTGGGAACAGGAGACAACATATGCATCTAGGGTGCAAGTATTATTGCCTGATGACTGTTGCCCTAAAGCATCCAGTTTTGGATGTGCAGGAGAGCGGACTTCATGTGGGAGACGTTCTGCATCTGTTAAGGTAAGTAGTTGCTTTATTGTAGTGGACAAATCATGTCTTTAATGAGGAGGAGGAAGGGAGGAACCAGGGTGAGGGCTGTGATGACTATCCCAGGAAACTTGACTTCGAATTTGAGCCTTTGCATGTCTTCTGTCTTCTCAACAATAACAGACTGCAGAGCTTCAAAGTACCTAATTTGAGGTCCCAAGATAAAGATTATGGGAGGTCTCTTTTTAATGAATGTAATGTTAATTCTGCCAAATGAATCTCTGTTGAAGCAATTTTCTGAAATGTGGACAAAACTAGCAATGTTAAGTTTTTATTTTTAGTGTGTTACATCTTACGTGAATGTGTTTTGAATTTTGGATGACTACCACATGGCTGCCCCATCCCTTGCAGTGTTCAAGGCCAGTTTGGATGCAGCTTTGAGCAAACTGGTCTAGTGGAAGGTGTCCCTGCCCATGGCAGAAGGTTGGAACTGAATGAGTTTTAAGGTTATTTCCAACCAAGCCATTCTATGAATCTATGAAAAAAGTTGGCTTTTTCTTAATTGAGTTGTCCTTGGAAGTGTGCTAAATGTCTCTGAATGCAATATCTCACAAAAATACTTCTGCAGGAACAGCCTGAGAAGCATCTCTTCTAGGGCTTATGTGCATGAAAAGGGCTCTCTCTGGATGCTTATTTGGGTTTTGTGTACACCCAGAGCTGCATTTGTTCATCAAGTTTATTTCTAAGAGATGCTTGAGGAAAGGCACATTCCTGGAATTGTAACTCAGCAACATTTGTGTCATATATAGCCATCAACATAGTTTGGAGCAAAACCATAATGTGAACTCTAGTATGGCAAAGTCCTGGTATCTTTAAAATCCTTCTTAATTTTCTGGGGAAGATGTCCTATTTGGAGGGAATAGAAACTCCAAAACTGAGTTTTTCTATAGTTAACTGTTTTGAAAGATCTAAATAGTCAGCTCTTAAAATAGCTTTTGTGCAGTCTCCTTTTTGTATAAATAATAAAAACTGTGGGGCTTTGCTGCACAGCAGAGTCAAGGAGTACAGCTTCACCAGTGCAGACTCAGCCAGCAGTAGTGAAAAGGAAACTTGTTGATGGAAAAGCAAACAAGTGTACGTGCTGTAGTGCTCTGCCCTTTTCTGGCTTAAAAGAAGCCTTGGACAGAAATCCTTCTGTAGTTGGCAAAGTATATAGCCAGTGCACACCCTGCATTTTGACTGTATTTGCAGTAAACCGCTTCAGAACTGTTTTTAAGTGTATCAGAACTGTAACTTGTCAAGGCAAAAGAATTACATCCTTTATCCATATTTTCAAGGAGCTTCAAAGTTTTTGAATTGCATCTCACATGGAACCTATTTCCAAGTTAGAAACTACAATTCTGTTCCCTGTACAACTCAAGTTCCCTGTTATATCACTGGAAGAGACATTCACAGGTGTTTTTAGACAGAATCCAGTGGTTTCTCTAGAGAATCAGATAGAAAATGGTAAAGTAGATGATCATTTTTCCCACAGTTAAGAGAAAATGATGCATGCTTTACCAAGCATATTCGTATTTTTGAGGTGTTACGTCAATGCCAGTTACGTACTATATAGTATATAACTTGCCATATCTGTTGTAAGTGGGACTGTGAATAATTCCCAGAACATTTCTGAAACATTGCTGTTGACTTTGCTTCTGATACATCTTAAAAATATTCACCCAAAAGAATAGGAAGATAGTCCCATGTAAAAGGTTAAAAGAAATTTGTCCTGGATCCTACCCATAGCATCTCTGTAGTCATTAATCTATTTATTACCACGTAAAACTCTGTCTTGGAAAGTGCCATGGAGCAGAAGGTGAATTTAAGTGCTTACTAGGGCAGTTGAATACTCAAAGATGCTTCTTGTAATCACTCCTTAATAGAAGCTGAACTTGGGGCAATAAAACCTTTTTTTCTGAGAAGACACAGGTGTTTCAGCCTCCCTGCTCTTCTTGATGAACAAAATCAGAATCCTAAGATTGATTACTCTTACGTGGTTTCCACTCTTCTGTCTCCTCTAGCACTTGCTCTGAGATTACATGTGTGCTTTGCTCCCAAAATGTTTATGGAAGATGATGACTACATCCCTGGTAACCCATTTCATAGAATAAATCACAAAGCCGAGTGCATGCCTGTGCTGTGTGCTCTGTTGCAGGGGAGGTGCTTGTTGCCCTGGTCAGAATAGTTTCCAACAGTGGAAAGCCTTTCTTTAATGAGAGTTCTTTGGAGGGGAGGGTGAGGGGAGATTTTTGCCTTCTCCTTGAACAAAAAACCAGCCTATTGTTCGTGCCCTGCTCCACATTCTCACTGATGTGTGTTCTGGGTGTGGTGGAAGAGTTTCCCAAATTATCAGTTTCTCTGGTGCTGTGTATGGACCTGCGAGTGGCACAGAGCCAAGGTAGTGACTTGAAGTGGAGCTTTAATGTAGGTTAGGTGATGTATTGCTTGCAGAGGTCAAAACCTCCCCAGTTTCCTATTTTTGTGACAGTTCAGGCCCTCCAGATTTTCAGTCAAGTTGTGATAGAGGTGGATACCGGAGATCCTAGCTGAGCAGCCGTCAGTGTCCTGTGTATTAGTGTTATAACAGCGTGGTTTTACTTACTGATTTATTTTCTCGGTAGAAATTCAGTGCTTTGAAGGCTTTTGCAAACAGTTTGCACCTCCTGGAAGGTGAAATTACTACCTTGTCTGTTGTAATTCTGTCTCCAGTTCACTGTTCATTCTCGAGTAAGCAATGTTCTTTAGAGAAACAGTTGATTATTCTTACATTTAGTACTATTAAAAATGACTGTAAAAGGAGATTGTTTCTGCTGAGATACCAGGCTGTGTCCAATACTGGCTGTTAAGGCAGGGTCACAGCTTTAATTGGAAAGTGATGAAACACTCTGGAAAGCGCAAAGTCTGGGACTTTATATGCCGGTTATGCGTGATAATAAATGCAGGTAAATCTCTGTCTTATCTGTTGAGCATCAGTTGTAGGTTCCCTTTGATATCTCAATGCTGACTGCAAGACAGTTTCAACCTCAGAAAGGGAGCAATAATGATCTTACAAGGTCAAGGAGCAATGCTGTGCTGTAAATGAAAGGAGGAGGAGGAGGATTTGGAGGAGCATTTTGCTGGATCCTCCACTTTGCATGCAGGTAGTAGTATCCTGCTAGTAGTATAAAATTGGTGTTAAACAGTCCAAACCTCTGCTGCTCTGATAGTTTTTGAAGTTTTGCAGATATTGATAGCACAATATAATGAGCCTACTGACGAACAATCACTTGTATGTTTGGAAAAGCTTTCACTGCCATTACTGGACATGTGGATATGTTCATACGCTGGGTGATTTTGAGCAAAACGTTGTTACAGAAGCTTCAGGTGTTGAGGAGTTGTCCTGTTGTGCAATTCAGTGGATGCATCCCTTCCACAGGCATGTCCACCTCTCCACTCAGAGCCAGTGGGCATACGGGAGCTCTTTGCTCCATGGAATGTGGTCCTCTTGAATTCCTCTGCCTTTGTGATAGCTCTTAAATATTGTTCTGTCCCCCCCGGCTTTTGTGCTTTGGTCCCAGATATTATGGTTGGAAATGGTTGCTATTGTTGTTGGTGCTTCAATCCATGAAGCTCAGAGGTGTGTTAAAAAGGAGAAGGTGAGATGGTGCTGCTGCAGCAACGTAGGATGAGAGCAGCCATTGTTCCAGGTATGGGCAGCACAGGGGTGGCGTTTCCAGGAGATGTGTGGCCGTATTGGGTGCACCAAGCAGGTACTAATGTTGCTGTTCAAACTCTCCTGTTTCCAAAACTCATGAAACTCTCTTAGTAAAGCATTCCCTGTTGCTGCTGGATCTCTGCTGGAGGAGTGTATAAACTGACTGAGGATACTATTCCCAGGCACAAAAGATAATTGTAAGTACTGTTACTGTTGGATGGTAGTCGTGTTTCTGATGTGGTGTTTGGTTTTTTAATTGAGAATTCATTTCCGTGCTCTCCATTTGTTGGTCATTTTGGTCAGAGCTTCAGTTTGAGTAGTATACACTGAGCAATTTCTGTGTATGAATACATGTATGTATGTGTGTACATGTTGTACATTTGCATGTATAAACATTTAGGTATTAAGTTTGGATTTGAAAAATTGCTTATTGTATTCCTAAACTATTGCAGGCTTTAAGGCACAGACTGAAGAGTTTGACTGGGGGTGGGAAAGAAAGATTGTTTGGGAACTTTGAGCATTCCTGATGGGTTGGAGATGCCAAGCAACAGAAGTGGTGCGGTTTGGGAGTCACAGCCCCTATAAGGATGGTTCCTAATTGAATACAGTATTCAGTCAAAATTAGTGTTGAACATCAACTTAAAGCCAACTTTTTTAAATTCAGATTTGTCATTAGCATGTCAATATTATCAAACTGAATGCTAATTAACAGCTTGGTGCTCTTGTCAGGAGGGTGTCAGGTTGTAGGGTTGGGTTTTGTGGCAGAGGTTCATAAAACACTGAAACCTACTGAGCTGTCAGAAGAGACTATGAGCATGTGTTGTTCTCAGGGTCAATGAAAAGATGATGGTCTTTGTATGTCAGTTAAAAGATGATGGTTTTCTTGGCTTTATGCATCAGTGTTCCAGCACTGGGAGCTGGGATTTGCTTGGCCTCTCTAGTCCTAGTAATGCAAGGATGGATGAGGAATGAATTACACATTGTGGGGTATAACTGGAGAGGGCAGGTATCTCTTGTGGTAATTAATATGTGAAACCCTAAGAGTCATCTTTAAGGCTCAGGGTAGAAGGGATAATGTGTTTTTAAGTTATTAGCCCGAGAAGACAAGAGCTTACAAACTGAGCATGGGCAATGCCAAATAAAACATGGAGCTTGCTCTTACTACCTCGTGTCTGTAAGATTTCAACAGTGCTTATAGCCATTTGATGAAAATATAAACTTAGTGATTTTGTGCTTTTGCCAAATTACTATGGAAGCGTTGACAAAACAAGCAGGGAAGTCATTCATCACATTTTTCTGAAGTCACTCATGAGATTCTTTTCTTTTTAAGTTTAACTGCATGGCTTTTTACTTTGTGTTTTCTCCTATGGTGATGTGGGTTTGCTGTAATTAAGGTTTTTAAAACTGGTTTAAAGCTGATAATCAGTGGAAAAATGGATATCCAAACTGCATGATCTGCAAATTAGGCCTTGCTTAGAGCTGTTCTGGAGATGCTCATTTTAGTTAGGGCTGCTGAGGGAAATAAAAGACATTGTCTTAACACTTTAACTCATCGTTTTTTTAAGAGTTATGAAGATCTGTTTATTGCAGAATTAGAAGAGCACCTTCCCTCTGCTTGTTGTATGAAGAGTTTTCTAATGGGAAGCCAATTCTGCTTGACCTAGGGTGGTAACTCCTGGGAGGGTTGAAGGCAACAAACAAAGTTTTGTCTTTTGGGCAGCAAAGGGACCGTTTGTATGGCACTGGGATGTTCTGGAGCATGAGTGTGAGGTATGAAAGTCTGTGGGGCTCTGCTTGGACACCAGAAGTGAGAAACAGCAGTGGAAATCACCTTGTTGTGTGGGTCACACAGTGATGGACCTGGCTGGGCTGCATATAGTTGTGCTGTGGATTTTTGATTTGCTTTACTGCAGGAGTGAGTATTAAGTTGCACTGTAAGGACTGGGGTGTTTTTAATTCTCAGCAGGAGCCCATGGTGCAAGTTTATAAGGGAGTCTGGCAGGCAGCGCTTGCCTCAGCGTTGTGATATAAAATGGGACTCACAAGAAGCTGTGGTAGAGATCTGACACAGCCCTGAAAAGTGTAGAAAGCATCGTCCTTTTAGTAATGTCAATTCCTGTTTAAAAATCAGGCCCGTTTGTTCAAACTCTGAGCTTGAAATCTTGTTAATTTGGATTTATATGTGTCAAGCTGTGAGGCTTATTCCTTGTTCTCTGCTTCCTTTCAAAATCCATGCAGAAATGAATAAAAGGCCCCTGTGTGGTAAAATTCACTTTGAGCAGCAGTGTGAAAATGGGGTCATCCCTCTGCTTGCTGAAAACATGGGATTTGTGTTACCTCCTGCCATTTGCATTTCTCACATTCTCTTTAAGATGAGAGCAGTTGGTGTAATCATAGAATCGTATCACAGAATGGTTTTAGCTGGAAGGGACAAAGCTCATCTAGTTTCAGCTCCCTTCCACTAGGCTAGGTTGCTCAAAGTCCCATCCAACCTGGAATCTGAATGGATGTCTGTACAGATGCCCTGGCATGCTTTGACAGAAGCAAAATAACTACAAAAACTTGGATGTGCTCAGCCTGCGCTTCCATCTGGCCTCAAATTTAGTGTAAGACCATTTGTTGGGCTTTGAAAGACCTTCCAATGAGTAAGCTTTGGCTGTAAGGAGGTAAATCAAGGCTCTGCCAGCAACTCCCCTCTCTGTACATCAGGCTGCACAGCCCTGTGTCACTCAGCATGGTCAAACAGGAGTGGTGTAACCATAGATCCCCATTAGCTGCTCAGGGGAAGAGCATGATGAGCTTTGCTTTTAAAGTACCCATTTGGAGCACCACTGTAGTTAGTGTGTAGTGTACACTCATTTAACCCAATCTGCAGTAGATTAGGAAAGTTATCTTTGGCAAAACATCATTGTCTTGAGTAACTTGATGTGCTGGGAATGCAGGATTCGTGTTGGTACATGCTGGGCTGAACACAGGATATAATGGGGTGCTCGGGCGTGTACTGGGGTGGTAGATGAAATCCAGAGGGCTAAAAAATAAGGGCAGTCCAAAGGCTGAGCTTTCCAAAGGAGCTGCTGTGGGGTGGGGAGGGTGAGTGGACCTGGCGTGGGGCTTGCCCTGCCCTATCATACACCACAAGGGCACGGGCTAGTAGGAACAGTGTGAGCTGGCATCTGAGCAGCTGGATACGAGGGCAAAAATAAAAGGATCAAGTCCACTGCCAGCTTTTAAAGCCAGAAGGGCAGAGGATTGCTATGTGCGCTGAGCAGAAAGTACTGAGACCTGCCCTTTCCCAGATACTGGACATGCTGCAGCCATGGCTCTCCCAGGACAGAAATAGCATGGCGAGAATTGCTCCATCAGTCTCCTTTTTCCCAAATCCCATCCTTTTTTTTCCCCCCATTTTCATTTCCCAGGATGCTTTCCACCACCTCCACTGCTGTCTCCTGCTTCCTGTAGCTCCTATGGCTGAGGAAATACTAGTGCTGGTTCAGGTCTGGGAAAACCTGGCCCAAATCCCCATGTTCTAAATTTAACATGAGATTTTTAGTTGGCACAGGAAGACATAACTCATGTCTGAGCGCAGTGAAGTTGGTGATGGCAGAGTTGTGTGGTTGGAGCCAGTGCAGGGTGTGAAATGGGATGTGGCAGCAGGTTTCTGCGCAGGGATTGTATTGAGAGCTGGGGATGTCTTCAGTTTCTGATCAGCTGAGCGCTCTGGTCACCACTTTGGCTGAGCATCTCCTAGCTTTTACAGGAGCAATGTCTTGGACAGGCAGCAGCTTGTTGCACCAGAGGAAACCCTGAATCTCCTCATGCTCTCAGTAGAACTGAGTAACATGCAGTTGCTCTGGAAGGAAAATGATTGCCAGTGATTGGTGAAAGCCACTGATTTGTGCGAGATGACTCAAAACGTCCTTCATGCTGTGCTTTGATAAATGTCAGTGTTGAAATAAACTCCTTTTGTGGTTTACAAAAGCTCTGCCCCCAAGAAGCAATAGTGCATTTGGGGCAACTGCTCCGGCATTCCCTGGATGGTTTTTAAGTGACTTCAGGCTCTTTTGGCTTTCAAGACTATTTGCCTTTTTTTTTTTTCATTCAGTACATTTTAAAATGGCTGCTTTTTCTCATAAGCATCACATCAAGTAGCGAGAGGGATCTGTCCTTGTCGAACTCAGACAGTGGCATTTTCCAATGAGGACTTTGTGCAGATTTCAGTTCCTGTCAAGTCTGACAGACCCGAGAGAGCACAGGCTGGAAGTGGGTTTCATAACTCCTGCTCTCAAGTGTCGCAGTATTAGTGTTTGCTGGCATTTAGAAACAGGCTTAAGAACAATTAATCAGAAGAACTTGCTCAACATAGCCTGCAGTAATGGTGAGAGAGTATTCTCTTGATGGAGCTTGTTGCCTAAATTTACAGGAGTGGTATGTGGGGGGGTGTGCATGTGGTTTTGGAAAATACCCTGGGCTTGGTATCTTATAATGAGCATCCCTTGCTCCCAACGGAAACTAAACTGTGATTTGGCATCTTTTTGAAAACAGCCTTCAACTTTGGTCTCCCAATATAGACCACTGTGTCTGTGCCTTTGTAGAGTTACTTGATGTGATGTCTTCTCTGTGCTCTAATATATTATATATGGGACATTTAAAAGAAGGAACAAAACATCCAGTTAATCTCCAGGGCTTTTTCAGCCCAAAGTAATTCAGGCCTGTAGAGAGGCAATTTCTGTTAAGTCAGTTCACAGATCCAGTCAGTTCCTCTCCAGTAGGAGAGTCCTTAGCAAAAGGAGCCCAGCAAAGAGTGACCAGTAGGTTGAGGGAGGTGATTCTGTCCCTATACTCTGCTCTTGCGAGATCTCACCTGGAGTACTGTGTGCAGTTCTGGTGTCCTCAACCTAAGAGGGGCATGGACCTGCACAAGCTGCTCCAGAGGAGGTCACAAAGATGCTCTGAGGGCTAGAACACCTCTCCTGTGGAGGCAGGCTGGGAAAGTTGGGCTTGAGAAGGGAGATCTTGTAACAGTCTTCCAGTACCTGAAGGAGGTCTACAAGAAGTCTAGAGAGGAACTTCTTACAAGGCATGTAGTGATAGGACGAGGGGGAATGGCTTTAAACTGACAGAGGGAAGATTTAGGTTAGATATAAGGAAGAAGTTCTTTACTATGAGAGTCGTGAGACGCTGGAACAGGCTGCCCAGAGACGCTGTGGCCTCCTCATCCCTGGCAGTGTTAAAGGCCGGGTTGGATGGGGATTGGAGCAACCTGATCTAGTGGGAGACGTCCCTGCACATGGCAGGTAGGTTGTAACTGGATGAGCTTTAAGGTCACTTCCAACCCAAACCATTCCATGATTCTCTATTGGACATGAGTTTCAGGAAAACCCTGGTATCTTCTGCTGAGGTAAGCATTAATACCAGAGCAGCTGTCACAGCAAAAAAGTGTAGCAGTACAAAAATCTGATCATCAGGCTTTAAAGATCATAGTCTTCTTGCCTTCAGATAAATGTATTTAAATGGGGATTTTTTTGTTGTTGTTGCTTTTGTTGGGTAGGTTCTCTAGTCACAGCTCAGCTCTCCCCAGCTGCAGTGAATGTATTTGACTAATCAGAAACTCCAGGGCTCTCTGTAGGCATAGGGTAAATTCCAAGCTGTTGTATCAGGAAGCGGAGGAAAAGTCAAGCAAAGCTTTTTTTTCTTTAGCCCTTTTGTTGTGTTGTCAGTTGACATCAGTAGCAGCTCAGCCTTCCACTTGGGTCTTCTCTAGAAGCAGCACTACAGTGTCCTGCTCTGAGCTTCAGGCTTCTTGCCTCTTAACTTTAAAGTCTTAAAGTGTTAGACACTTCACTGGCCATCATTCAGGGAAGATTTGAATGCAGTAAGTTTCCTGCAAGCCACCCTTGCACAACTGGCTGGCTGGAGCTGAGCTCAGAGCGTCTTGTGTCCTTGGATAAAGCCAGATGTCCTTCAGCGGTTACATCTTCTGATGCCGGTTACAGGAAGGGCTGTGTGGTGTGCATGGCCTTGGGGAAGTCTTCCTTTGGACCGAGCAAACCAGTGTGCCCACTCTTTGTTTCTTAAGACAGGGGGAAATCCTGGTTTACATGAGTTTTTCTTTTGGTTAGGTGTGTAAGAGAAGAACCTATGAGCGATAGGGCAACCGTGTGGGAACCACCAGGTTCCGCTTCCTCTTGCATGGGAAGTGACATGGGGAATGTAAATTAGTGGTTCGATATCCTCAGGATGTTTGCCCCGGCTTGTTCAGTGTGTTCCTGTTAATTACTATCTTGCCATTAATTAGTGCAGATTCCTGGTAGGATTTAGGGTCAGTTCCAGGATGTACATGAATGTTATTTAAATGTAACACAAGATAATAGTGCTAGCCCCTGTTTTCATGAAGTGCTCCTTGCCTTACCTGTCCCACCTCACCTTTAATATCCTCTGCCTTAGTGCTCTTATTCCTGTGTTAACTCCATTTCCCAGGAGCAGACAGGGACCCTTTGGTTTAGCTGTCAGTGTCCCCCAGTGCACCCACCTAGTCCAAGAATTGTACTCCAGGTTTGCCTTAGACATACAAAATCGATATATTGCTGAGTAAATACAAGTTGGCAGTGACTTTCCTGATAACATTGACCCTCATGATAGGCAATATTGCCCTCTACTGGTTAATTACAGCTTAAAGGAATCCATATTTTTCCCTTTCGTACAGCAGCACTTTGCTATGACAAATTATCTTTTGGTCCCTTTTGCTTGGAGCAGGCAGCAGATTTTGGCCCTGATGCAACTTTTTAGGATGCTACAGCTCATGTTTGATTTCTTTTTCCCCAGAAGCTGCTTTTCATTTTGAGAACCTGATGCATCAGAACCCCAGACTTTAATTACTGTTTTTAAACGTCACCAGTAATCCCTCATTTTCAGAATTAATCCTTAGAAATGTGACTTCCCCAGACTGGTTTTGCGAGTGAAATAGCTGCAAGGTTTGTAATTATTCCTTGCATTAGTAAAATAAGAGCTTTTAGTTAGTGCTGTAATGTGGATGCTGGTTTCAGCAGCCCCCAGTAATTGCCCCCTTCCCTGCCCCAGCTGGGGCAGCTGCAGGATGAGCTGGATCCAGGCACTGAGCTGGGTTAAAAATAAGCTTGTGGAAAGAGTGTTATTTTTAACCTGGGTCAGCCCCATCCCCTGCCTGGGTTCACGGCGCGGCTGCCCAGGCACTCACATGGGAATGCTGGCTTGGAGGCACAGGAGAAGGAGCTGTGAGGGGAATCGAGGGCTGTGTAAAGCTGGAGCAGCCCTAGAAGCTGCTTCTCAAGTGGATATTCCAGCTCTGAACTCAGCTGTGCACCCCCCCCTCCACACAAACTGTCTTCCTAAAAGCCATTTCCAGGACATATGTCACTGCTGACAAAGCTCCAGCAATGTTTAAGCACTTGGTGGTGGTGATGCTCTGTGTGGCTGACCTTTCCTGGAGTAAGTTCTTTTCAAGTCTTCTGTTTGCAATTGGTGCAGCTAGTTTTATTCAGTCTGACTCAATACTTAAAGGAGGCTTGTAATAAAGAAGGAGACAGATGTTTTGGCAGGGCCTGTAGCTACAGAACACAGGCTAATGTCTTTGAACTGAAAGAAACCAGATTAAGACTAGATAAAAGGAAGAATCTTTTCATGATGAGTGTGCTGAGGCACTGGCTCAAGTTGCCCAGGGAAGCTGTGGCTGCCCCATCCCTCCCAGTGTTCAAGGTCAGGCTGGATGGAGCTCTGAGCAGCCTGATCTACTGGGAGATGTCCCTGCTAGTTCTAGGGGTGGTTGGACTTGATGACTTACAAAGGTCCCTTCCAACCCAAACCATTCTGTGATTCAGCAATGAAATGTGCTGCCTGTGTAGTGGTGGGGAGCAGCTCTGCATCTCCCCAGGGCTTCACTGGGGGGTGAAGCGCAGATAGGGACTGGCCCAGAAATATGAAACACAAATTGTTCTTCTGGGGGAGAACTGGGTAACTTTGTGGTCAAATCAAAGTGAGTAAAGTATTTGACTTCTGTTGCCACTGCACTGTGTGCAGTGGCATGCAGGTGCAGCCCCTCCAGTGTGCCAATGCTTTCAACCCTAAACAGCAGAGTAATGCTGATGGCAGCTTAAGGGGAAATTTTCTCACTGTATAACAGCTTAGCAAAAATTCTGGTTACAAAACCTTTCTTTATGACAGAAAGGGAGTGTAGAAGGAAAAGGCTGAAAATAAACTTCCAAAGGGATGCTGGTTCCCCGAGTCCAATACTGTTGTTCTAGCATTAGTGTGTCTGATCGAGGTGCCTCTGCGATGCATACACACGGGTACATGCACAGAGCTTTGCAGATGTCCACAGCATGTTTCTCATTCCTGCATCTGCTTGCCCGTATGAATTTTAAACACATCAAGCAGGACTTTGCACATCAGAAAGCTGTGCAGCTTGTGTTTCCATGGAAGGGGAGGGATCTCGTGTTTCTGGTGCATGATAATTTATTGGGACATGAACTCTCTTGTCTGGAGTCTGTATGTGCAACTAGTGTACATTGGTTTCCTATGCTGGTTTTTAATTCCTAGCTTGTTAAAGGCTTTGTTTTCATAGACGTGGTGTTACCAGACTGATGCATGCTTCAGTTCTGTCTGCACAGCGTGTAAAATCCTATGGCCTCCTATGTGGAAATGACAGCAATTCTATACCTGTTGTTTTCTGAGCTTTCCCTTGTTCACCACCTCTTGTAGTTGAAGTGCTGTGCCCCATGCAAGGGGAAGAAAGCTGTCCTGTCAGCCTCCTCCTCCTGCAAGGGGAACTGTACACCCAGAGTTTTGCATTGGTATGATGCAGGCAGGTGATGTCGAAACACGCACAACCTTGGTGTTACCATCACTTGCGTTCTTGTGTTGTTTGCTTGTGCCTTCAGAAGTGCAGGAGACTCCAATGTAAAAGAGTGTGAATGTTGGGGGGGGGGATGGACATTTAATCACGCAGAAAGAAGGGTTCTCTGCATAATGTTCATGCACATCAGGTGGTCAAACACACAGCAGAACAATGTGAGGCATGTCTTGGAATCCTCCCATGAGGCCTTGGGTGCTGCACTGCACTGTGAGATGTCTTTTTAAACATACCTTGCCTCCTTTTCCTCCTGCTCTCCGAAGCATCTCCCCATGTACGATTACAAGGTAAAGAGAATGAAACTTGTTTTGTTTGAAAGTGGTGGTGGCTTGGTGCACGCAACGAAGTGTGTATTACTGCTCTTGTTCCTTACTGCATACGTGGTGCCTTTTCCATCTTCAAAGCATTTTCCAGCCATGAACTAAGAGCACACGCATTAGCTGAGAGCACACACCCCTCCCTAAGCAGCTGATGCAGGGCACATCCCAGGAAAAACTTCCAGAATGTGACACACCACTTTTGATGCAAATAGAATGACGCCGTATTTCATCAGCTCTATTAAAAGTACTTAAGTAATTGAATTAATGAAACCTTAAAAAGCCTTAAAGAGACAAATGTGGTACACACCTTTCTTCTCACTTTGGGTTGTTTTTTTCTTTTTGCTTTTACCCCTTATTTTCCATGTTGAATGTCTTTGGCTTTTTTATGTGTTGTCTTACTATTTGCTTTTCAGTGTGTGGTTGTGCTGGTTTTCTTGTGTTATGGTAGCTGTTTTCTCTACTTCACAGCATTGTTACTCTTAGAGTCTCTGCAGCATAGGGAAGTGTCATCTACACAACAGCATGAATATGACGGGAGTAACTCATCTTTCATGTTTTTTGCAAACATTAGGTTTTTGTTTCCATTGTGTTCATTCGCCGCTGTTGTCTGAACTGGGCTTACATCTTGCATCTTCAGTGGTGTTCTCATCTTCATGTGGTCCTTCACACTTCTCTACCATCCTTCCAGCTATGGATATCCAACATTCAGCCCCTCTGAACCCACATTGGCTTTGTTCTTCTCCTACTGTCCCTGTAGCTAGCATGGGTATTTCTCCCTCCTTTCCGTATATCTTTTCCTGGAAGAGGGACAACCCTTTCTAGGCAGACAGTCCAGGTGAGGTGGGATGAGATGACATGCTCTGCACAGGACAAAAATATCATCCAAGGCCATGTGCTTGGCTCAGTCACCCTGCCCTTGGGGAAAAAGGAGGCAATTTGCCCCTGAGTTATTATATCTAGCTGGCTTTTGGGTGGCTTCAGTAAGGTGAAAGGCCATTGATAGAGCTCCAGGCACTCCCAGGCTGGCATATAGACAGGCCTATCCATGAGCTGAGCACAGCCAAGGCGCAATAGTTTTGTGAGACCCAATTTCCAGCCCAGTTTTGCTTTTTTTTTTTTTTTTTTTTTTTTTTCAGGCTAAACATAAGCATTTTGGGTGCTGCTCACTTTTCTTCCACTCTTTGCTTTTTCAGGTGAGGCAGATGAAGAAGCCTTTGCTGAGGAGTGCAGACGGAGAGGACAACAAGCCCTGCCTTTCCAGCCAACCAACTCTCGCCTGCTGAAGTCTCACAAGCCTGCCAGTTCCCCCAGATACGCCTATCATTATAATAGTGATGAGGTGGAAGAACAAGATAGAAGCCGGGTTACAAGCAGCTTGGAGACCCCTTTTTATTTATCAGGTGTGCACAAGCATGTTGATGAGAAATGCACAGATAAGGACCCATCAGCTAGTCAAAAGCCAAAACCAAAAAGTCAAGCAAGGGATTGTTGCTGTGTGTTGACCTAATGTTAGCTTCCCAGTAGATAATATAAAGCAGCCTGTGTGCCTTCATCCTGCATTTAGCTCTGCTCTCGAATTTAGTCTAGATTCATAAACACCCTGGGATATTCAGGGATCTGAGGCAAATACTTTTATGCTGCTGAAGTGCCTATGCTCTTTGTTCTTAAAAGTGAAGGCCTTTTAGAGACTAACCAATCACAGTACTTTATGCATTCATTTCCTTAAATTGTGCTTGGCTTCTTTGTTGAAGGCGAAGTTCAGCAACTTGATATTATTTCTGGAAGCTGCAATTTTAGGCACCTAAATCCCAATAGAGAAGGCTGAGACCGTTCAGGTGAATGCAGGAGCACGGCAAGTGTCCCAGTTATTTTTGGAAGTAATTAGTCCTTTGATATATTCCCTGCCTGTAATGTTTTAGCAGTACAGTCCAGAGGCAATCTTGGACAGCAGAGTCCTCGTAACTACTTAATTTGAACCTGTGGTCAAAGATCATCCAGAACTGCCAGGGCAGGTTTTTCTGAAACATGAAGATACTTTTCTACTTGGATGCCCAAACCAAGGGCCATTCTCAGTAGTGATGAATTAGGTGAAGTGCTGGGAAGTGTGAGCGTACAAGGCTCCTGGGGTAAACCCAGTGCATGGAAAAACATGCAGCATACCCCAAGTTGTGTGCTGACATGCACCCAGTGCCGTACCAACTTCTGCTGCGTTTATGAGCCTTTAAATGTAACACTGTCTTCTGTATGGAAGACCTAAAGGTATCATGTGGGATGACAGCTTATAGAGGCATTTAGATAAATGTCTTCCTGATCAGTTGGTGGAAGCTTTGTCTCTTTAGGGTTATCTCAGTTGAATCTTTAATTTAAAAAAAGAAATGAAAAAGTTTAAGATTCTTCTGCAGAAGCCTGAATGTAGCCTCTGGGCTGATAGCCTGAAACCTCCCATCCAGGGGTTGCAGGTTTTGTCTCCTGCATCTATAGCCAGCAAAACAAACCCTTGGCTTTGCATTTGGAGGCTTGAGGTTCTCTACAATCATAACAATACATCATTATGCTTCCAAAGAGCATCTGGGTTTGACATGCACCTTGCAAATTTTGGAGCAATTTTTAAGATTGCTGAGGACTTTTTGCTGTGAATCTATTTATGCTCTAAGGCGCACAAGTTTGCAATTAAAATGAATTTCTGAAGTATTCGTGCAATCACAAAGCCCTCTCTTCTGCCAGTAGATTGTGAATTGCTGTGAAAGATTCAGGGTGAAAACTTGATTGCAGTAAGACTAAGATTTTACTGTTGCTTTAAATATTTTGCCTACTGTTCCTCTGATGGACAGGGCTGCTGAAGGACTGGTCGAGTCAGTCATAAAACCCTACGTGAGTGTCTTAATCCCTCCCTGGGAAGTTTGTGCATGAGCCCTGGCCAGTAATGCTGTTGTCTTTCATGGGTGTTCACTTCTGCTGATTGCCTTGCCCAGGAAGCAGGCTTCACCAGCCCAGTGCTGTAATTACACAGACCACTTATGTGCTCCCACTTGGCTTCTCATTGATCACTGCAGCAGCTGCTGTGCTTATACAGGCCAGAGCTGGGAAAGAATAGCATCTTTTTCTGCCTTGGTCCAAAGCCCAATCGATTCAGTGGAAAAAGTTAAGTTCAATGGCCTCAAAACGGGCACTGTTCCACCTCGAATCTGACTGTTTTGTTACTGCTGGTGTGTGGCCTTTGGCAGTGAGATAGTGAGGCAGTTTTAGATGTTGTCCCAGCTAGGGCGCTTCAAGCAAATCCTCAGATGTTAATGATTCAACTGCAGTGAAATGGTTGTCTTTCTGCAGCTCAAGGAGTGGGAATATTTCAGTTTTAATTTGCAAGTCTGTAGCAAATTTAAATGAAGGAAAAGGGGTTAGGTTTCATCTCGAATACGTGGTGGAGTGCCTCTGGAAGTGGCCGCCTCCCTAGTGCCCAAGGAGAAAGGGTGGCCAACTTGTTTAGACTGGCAACCGATATCCAGAGGTGAGATGAATCCTCTCCTTAGTCAGGATTTCCAGGCATTACAGCTGATATTTAATAGCAAAATTAGGGTTTAATTTAATTCTTCATCTAACACTGACTCTTTGTGTTTCAGTGGAAATTGCTCTGAGTTTCATACTGTTCCTGATTTTGTAAGGGACTTTTATAATAAAACTGTTTATGCTCTGAAGTCACTGCATATCAAACCAGTTCTCTAGCTCCAAACAAGTAATTTTTTAAGAAGAATTCAGGTACTGCAAATAATGTGCTTATTGGTAGTATGATGTCTGATTGACTGGTGGTACCCAAGCTGTGTCAAAGTGGTATTAATGCCAACAGAGACCTGGGGGTTGCAGCCCATTAGTAGTAGAGGTAGTGGTAACTACCTGTAAAAAAAATACTTCTCTAGGTTTGAGAGGTTTGACCTTTATCTAGCAAGAATGGTTGAAATATTTAAATGCTAAAATACTGAAAAATATGCGATATGAAGATAGTTGCTTGGAAGATAATATTGCAAGGTTTTCTCTTCCGTTTGAATGAAATAGCTTGCGCTAACCTAAAACTTACATCATTAATAATTCATTTTTGCTGCATATTTATTCACTGGCATCTCTAAAGAAGAAACCGCCTTAAAAGAACAAGCTTAACTAATCTTGATCCTCTTCTGGCATGGATTCCTCTGCTGGAAAGTTGAGTCGTTTGTACTTAATTTATTTCATCTTTAATGCAGTCTCCCTTCTTTTTACCGTCATTCTCTTTCCTGAGTTACACTTTAATAACTAGTAAAATCTATATGCTTGGTTATCCAAACTAATTACTTTATAACTCCCTCACATACTTGTATTCAGGCATGTAATGGAAAAGACAGGAAAGCAAAGCCACTGTTTTCTGTGTAAATCTAATGTGTGAGGAATGCTGGAGGTGCAGATGGGAGTTCACTCTCCCTTTGTTCCACATCCCCTGGCTGTAGCTGTATGCAATGAGGCAGGATAACAGCTGTACTCTTCTGTGGCAGAGGGCTGGAAAAGTAGTTGGTTTTGGAAGCTGGCTGGTTATTCCTTGGCTTAGCCAGAGCTGCCTTCACGCATGGTTTTTGGCTGCTAGTACATGAGCATCCCATTACCCATTTGCTTCTGTAGAAGGTAGCTGGGTTGCCCATGAACAGCTTCCAAGGCTGCATAGCCTTGCAGGCTTTTGCTTGCCATGTGGGAGTAAAACCTTGGACTCTATTCAGTAATAGTATTACCTTAATAGCAAGCAAGTAGGTTGTATCTGGCTTGGTATGTTCTTGTAGCAATTCTAGGCAAAATTGGTACTGAAAATAGTATGGTGAGCAAGCATGAAGGCAGGCCCCAGTATATTGCTGAAGTTTTTCAGTCCCCTAACACATCGAAGTTGGAATTACATCACTGGGTTGGACAATGAAACTGGAGAACTTGCTCCTTGGATTTAACAGTGGGGATAATTAAACAGTGGAGCAGCATACCTAGTCAGGGTGGGATGTTTTGTCACCTCAGGCCTATATATAAAGGCAGGTTCTGTCTCTGGGATGCTCCGTGGCATGGGACAGGAACTATGGATGCGGGGAGAGAATTAGTAGGTCAAACTGTGGTGTGTGTTGGGCAGTGCCTTGGACTGAAAGGAGTGAATGTGAAAGTGTAAAGGTGTAATTGTAAATTGAGTCACACATAAAATTATACTAGAGCTGTGATTTGGGGTGAATTTTCATAATGGCATATGAAAGTATGGCTCATCTAAAATAACAGATGGTGGCTGCAACCCAGAAGTAAGCTAGCTACCTTTGAAAGAACAGCTTATTGTTTCGACTAGAGAGATCTGTCCAAGGGCAGAAAATTGGGAAACACTACAGAGTCCAACTTGTACATGGCCCACTGCCCTGTTAAAGCTTTGTGCATGCTGGAGCTATGGCTGCTTTTATGGTTTAAAGACGGGCAAAAGACTAACCACAATCTTAGCAAATAGTAGATCTCAAAACCCGTTTTCTCCCAGACTTGAGCAGAAAGCATGAATCCCTCCCACCTCAACCTCAGTGCTTCAGAGCCTGAAAGTGGAAAGAAGCTCTTCTGAAGTCTTCACCTTTGCAGAAGATATATAAAAATCAGGCCAAGGCCTATCTTCCTGATGGATGTGGGTCAAGAAGCACCAATGCTGCCTGTTAATCATTGGTCATGACTGAACACCCTGTTTCCTTCTGCTGACTCCTATGTTCTTTTGTGCCGGCAGAAGGAAGGTGGAGCAGACCCATGGCTGCTCTCTGCATCCTGGTAGGGCAGGCAGATGTCAGGCAGAGCAGGAAGAAGTAGGATACCACAGATGGGTTGGGTAGGACAGTTGTCCCTTTGGATCAATCACTTGGTGGTCACACCTCCCTTTGTAGTTGCCGCCCAAGAATGTGACAAGTTTCATAGTCGGTGGCTGAACAAACCTGTGACTTTGGGAGGTACAGATGGCAGAGAAGTAGGAAAGTCAATCTGGGACACAGCAGAGGCTTCCCAATTTATTTTTGGTCTGTGATGAGGGGTTGAAGATGTTGCTACTAAGCATTGTGGGAAGTCTTTCAGCATCTTCATGAAAGCTGGAATAGCTCCTTTAGGCTCTTCCAGAAGTAGAAGAGAAGGGGATGAAATGGAAAGAGCAGGTCAGCCAGTGCTGTTTGTTGTAAACAAGAATTATTCGGGTTGTAATTCAGGTGTAATTCCAAATGGTGTGGATTCTTGCTTCATCCATTTCTGCTTGTGGCAGCTGACAAAAGCAAGAATATACCGGGTGGTATATCTGCATTTGTGTGAATCTGTTTTCCTAATGTCAAAGCTTGGGGAAGCTCCCAGCAACCCGTTCTCCCTCCACCCTGTAATGCATTTCTAGACTGAAGATTGCTAACGATTGCTTTTAAGGGTGGGAATTTGAAAAGCCCTTATCCAAGGCCAGAACTGTTGTTTCTATGTCCACTTTGTGATGCTGGCAACTCACCAGGACACAGAATCACTGCAGGCTAATCAAATAGCAGATTTTGTTCGCTCGTGACTTTGGGGCTAGTCTTGTAACCAAGGCAGCTAAATGTGCTTTTAATGAGTGCTGGTTGAAGTGTTCAAGTACCAAAGGGTTACATCTTTAGTGTGCAGTTTTATTTTTGTTAGGACCCGCTTCACTTGCTTAGATCAGGTTTATAGCTGTTATCACCCAGCACTGCATCACTGGAGCTGAAAGCCTGGCAAAGTTTGACCTATCCTTTCTTCTTAGGTGGGGGTAGAAAAGGAAATGGTCGAGAATGAGATTATTTATCACAGCAGGCTCAGAATTGAAAAGACCTGGCAGTTTTCTCTTGAGGAATACTCTATTTGTATATTATCTCCTGCTTTGGCCAATCTGTTTCTGTGTGTCAGTGATAACACTCGAAAGAGTCCCACTTTTCACCCTTATCATTCTGATGGCTGGTAGGAGACCATGTTGTCAAATGCCTGAATAACTTCATACTACATTATTTTAACATTTGGGTTGTTTCATTTGTAAGGCAATGAATTATGTGGCATTCATTTCGAGTCATAATTTACATTGATTCACAGTATTTTTAAGGAAGAGTTGCTAGAATTGCTTTCAGAATCTCAAACTTTTGAAGAAAATGGACTGTTGGGGGAAAAAATAAAGTATTGTGATACAAATAGCAATATAGATGTAATTGTGCCTGGATGTGGGAGCTTTTTAGAAATACTGACAGTGTTTTGAGAATGAAAAATGAGAAAATTATGAAGCTAATTACCTGTTAGGGTTTAATGATACTTCCTCAAATGTTAATGTTTCATAGTTCTTACATGAACTAGTTCTGATCAGCTGATATGATGCTGTTTTTCCCTCCAGTAAAGGGAAAAATGCTTTGAGTAACATCCCTCAATGACTGATTTGCAGGAGTCAGCATGTCTCTTCCGCTTCCATTGTGCTTTGTGGGAAAGCAAAGAGATGCTTGAGCCCTTCTGGGATCTGTGCCTTAGAGCAGTAAATTAAATGCCAAGGGATCCTATTTTTGACGCTGTGTAAGTGACCGAGGGGCTCACATTGAAGTAAACTTCATGGATGGAATATTCAATTAGGAGATGTTCACACAGTGTCCCTGGGGCAGGATTGTAGCTCAGGAGGGTAGCAGGGTGCAGAGATAATAGTCATATGCAATTCTGCAAAGCACTGACAGTTTTTCTCTTCCTTAAACAATACAGCTAGTTTCCACTCTAACTTTGCTCAGGCTAATCACTCATGGCAGAATTTCTAAGTAAATATCCTGCTTCTAGACTCAGATGATTGCAAAGGATGAAGTCATGCTGTTGATATAGCGTAGGAGCTAGAACAATAACCTAGGAACAGTTTCTCTTTGCTACAAAGGGGAGTGTGTTTCCTTTATGTCTGAAGTGATTTTAACCTGAAGACAATCTCATGGTTCTCCCCAAGTCTTAAACCAAAGACCTGTGGTTCTGCTGTGGGCGCAACATTTAACTGCACTTGGGAGGAGCTCTGATTAGGGGCATACTTCAGCCAGTGTGGCTTCATACTCCCCTGACCTCCCACCACTTCCTTTTCCCATCGTAATTTTACTCTTGGTGCTAAATTGAAGGAGAACCAGGTCTCTTTAGGCAATGGTGACATGGGTCCCTCAGGGTCATCTCTGCCTGCCTGCAGACATACTGGAGGGGAAAAAAAGGGATTTCCAGACAGGCAGAACTGGGCCATTCTTGTGACACCCAGCCTTGCCTCTCACCTGGCTTGCAGCAGCTCCTCTGGTCTGTGCTGGCCCTGTTCACTAGACTGTGCCATCTCCCAGTAGCAGAGCAGTGCTGAGCTGAAGGAGCCCTCCAGCTATCTCAAGGCACCACAGAATGATCGCCTGAAGGAAATGTTTACTAGCTTTAAGGTTAAATTTGAGTGCATTTGGGCAGTTGTGGTGTTGGCTCTGCACAGTTCACTGTCCATGTAAGTCTGCAAGTTGCATTTTACTGCAAGCTTGGAGGAAGTCGTGCAGAGCAAGAACTGTTTTCACGCAAGGGTGGGGAGCACTGAGATGATGGCCACATTGCTGGAGGCTTGTGCCTACTGGACCTGTAGCAAATAATTGCTCAGTGCTTCCATGCAGCATTGGATTTGCAGTAGCATATAACCTATGGTGCATAGTTAAGCATGAGCAGGCTGATCACCTATATATAAAATGCATATTGGTAAACACTGAGCATCTTATTTACTCGGGATTCTTGGCATTCCCTAGTCTTAAAATGAAAATGCAAGTACCGTGGTAACTCTGACTACTGTGAGCAGGAATCACCAGTGCTTAAGTAGTTCCTGCTTTATAAGTATTATTTATTACTTCTGTTTTGAAAATTATTCTGGGTTTGCATGTGCTCTAATTTTGAAGCTTTTCCTGAATGGCTTTGAAGTCTTTTGGAAGTTCTTCAGATCTTTCAAGCTTCAAAGGTTGACAGTATTTTCTTTCTGTCCTATGTGAGGATATAATAGAACTGGGGATATAGTAGAAGTCATCATTTAAAAAACAAAACGCATTAAAAAGTCAGATCTTTTCTTTAAAATTCAGTAAACCATTCAGAGAACATGTGCTTTTGCTAGAAGGAAAAGTCCATGAATACTGTGAATAGTGTTTTACAAGCCATGTTTCCTTCAGGATACAAAGAAGGCAGCAAGAGGAGGAAGCAGAAGCAGAGAGAGGACCAGAAGAAGAAGAAGTCAACCAAAGGGAGTTATTAAAATGGACTTCTCTGCTATGTCAATACCTTTACAATAATGACAACTTAATGTTACATTTTAGCACACCTCTTGTGTATATTTTTTGATTGTTCACACTGCTAGCAAGAAAGTGACTCATGTTTAAAACTGTACTAAAATTGCACTATGTTATTCTTGTTAGTTTCACGGAGTGGCTTTCTTGCCAGTCACCTTAGGGATTTTGAACGAGGCTTATCTTGAGTAGAAGCGTGGTATGTTTGAAAATTGTAAGCGTTATGGAATTTCTTACCTCTTCCTTCCCTGGGACTAAAATAACTCTAGTCGAGTGTTTGTCTTGTTAGGATATAAGGGGTTGTGTAAATGCCTGTTTGTTTGGTTACTCTGCATCAGCATCAGGCCTGTTGAGAGAAGAGTCCTATTCACTCATGTCATTGGGAATGGGATGGAGACATGAGTTCTTATAGGATGATTTATGCAACCTTAGTAAGTTACTTTGACAGTTATTATTTCTTCCCCCCCCCCCCCATCAAGCTGGGCAGCAGAGGTTTGTCCCTATTAAAATGTTCCTTCATTTTAAATTTTACCATGAAGCTCTCTTTTCTGATTCTAAGAAAGTTAGTGTAATGATGGTCTCCTATAACCACTCCTACTGACTTCCTTAAGCATAGTTGACTCCCAATGAATCATTTAGTGAAATCATTCCTTAGTTTAAAAGTGTATTTTCAGAACCTAGACACAAATGACCTAAGTGCTACCTTAAAACTCTTTGTTTCTGCTGAGTAGGATTTAGATAACAAACATTTTCAGCATCCGTGTAAGATTTTATCAAGTTGTTTCTGCAAGGAGCTCATACTAATATGTACGAAAGCATTTTGCATCACTTTTATCGTAGGACTACAATAAACGTTTCTTTTTAGCTTGAAAAGATTTTTTTAATTTTAAAAGAAATATGTATTTTCTGGCAAGATGATTTCCTTGCTTCCCATACTTGTCTCATGTGCATGACACATTGCTTCTTTTAACCTTTTAGTTTGTGCAGAGCCCTTCCACTGCCTTAAGCATTTACCTGCATGTTTCCTGTCAGTATGTTGCCTCCTTTTTTAACCTACAGGTGGGATTTAGCAGCTTATGGTTTTGTTTTGTTTCTTTTGTCTTCCCTTTGCCAATATGTTGATGTATCAGACTTAAACCTGGCAATATTGAAAGTCCACAGTTCTTGCAGAAACTCACTCATCTTAACATTTGAAAGATGTTGGAATGCACATAAGAGCATAAAGAAGCAGCTAAACAGAAAAATCAAGTCTGCATTCTAGCATGATATAACAAATTCTGGTGTTTCTGGTATCTGAATAGTATAGCTTCAAATGCTTATGTTACCCAATGTAACCCTATGCAAACATATAACCATACATGAACTCTTAGGGTACTTAAATTATGGTTAATATGAAATAAGCCTGAGTACTGGTTTTCTGTCACTTAAGTACCACTTTTTTTGTTTTGTGCAGTGTTATTAATATTTAAAAATAAAGAAAATACTCCTTTATGCTTTGTCCTCTTGTGCTATACTCTATGTAAACTACAGCTGGCATCAGTTCATGTTTAGTTTCAATCAGAGTACATGCTATAAGTAAAAGGCAGTGAGTTCGCATTCACAAAATGCCCACAGGCGTACCAGGTTATTCCTTTTGCTAAATCGGTGGAGAAGTCAACAAGTCCTGGTGTCAAACAGCTGATACTGGAAAAGAAGGGTTCTTTCTGGCTGGAAAATATTACTGTAAGGAGCGTATACCTCAAACAGAGCTTGCACATTGCCTTACAAGGAATATTCATCCTAGGTAATACACAATACTTTGAATAGCTGCTCATTTGGTATGCTTTCTGCACTCTGGGAGAATTCCTTCAGAGTACATATGCTCATTTTAAATGTAGTGCTTCTTAATTGTTTGGAAAATGGGCCATGCTTTGGAAAAACAGGAGAGATGGCAGAAGGGAGAGGTGACACCAGCACAGGGCTGGTCTCCCCAGGCTGTCCCTGTGTTATGAGCTGCCTTGTGTCACAGGACAGAATGGCTCCAGACTGGGAATGTGCCTTGAAGAGTTAGAACAGACTGGGATTATGTACATAAATATCTCCTTGACCCTGATCCCTGTGTTAGGCCTGAAGGAGGAGGATAGAGCATTAATTAGGTAGGAAACCTGAAGGCAGGCTCTAAATTACTGAGGAAGCCTGTCTTGCTGAAGGCATCCTTGTCCCACCAGAAAGCTGCCTATGTGCTTGCAACTGGACTGTTGTGGGGAGAAACTTCTGGGAAATGCACAGTCCTCAAAGGAGGGAACCACGGGCATAGTCTTTCCTATAACTACCTAGAATCTACCCAAGCTTGCCCAGAAATTATGAAATGAGAACGCATGGCCATTGAGCCCAATTCCTTCCTCCTCAGCCTGATTATTTGTGGATTTTAACTGAAGGATAACTGCTTTAACTGAGCACTGTGAAGCAGATGGCATGGTAGAAATAATTCTGTTGCAAAAAGAGCATACAAATAAGAAATTATTTTGAAAGCAAATAAACTTGATATTCATAAAATCCAAGAAAATAGAATAAGTAACTGTAATAATGGGTTGCAGTTCATTCCCCATGTTTGTTTAATTATTAACATACAAAGGAAATATGGTTCATCTATAATAGTAACAAGCCTTCCAGATTTAAGTTTGTGAAGTTATTTGTCTTAAGTCGAACTGTGAATTGTATGTGTCTGATAATTGTCTATCAGGGTGGGGAAAAAGAAGTTCTAGAAGACCAAATAGAAATGCAGTATAAAATGAATTGTATCATATTTGTATACTTGTGTGTGTTTGAAGAGGTGGGTTTCTGAAGAGAGTAACTTCAGGTAGGGCTTTATAAGCAGCACTGAACTTCTGTCATGACACGGGTAGAAACCAATGTCAGAAGAACAATACCTGGCATTACAAAATCACGGCATATCAAAAAGTCAAGGAGAAAGATATCTTTTTTTTTTTAATATGATTATGTGTGAGCTGACCATGTACATTTCTGGAATGGTACTTTTGGATATGAAAGCCTATTTTTTTCCCTAGTCAGCCTGGGTGTAGGACTGTGTTCACATGGCTGTGCTGCTGGCAGGACAGACTGGACATGGTGCTGTGTCTGCCACATATGTATGAGTATATATGTGAGGTCTTGTATCGCAGTGCATCCATCTGGCCAAAGTGAAGGCTGCAAGATGATATGGTTGCTTAAAGTATGTGTTTGGACAGGAAAAATGCAGGTGGGTGTGAGACATCACAACTGATAATAAACGATGCTGGCCCAAGACTGCCTGTGAATAAACATATTGTGAAAGCTGGGGAAAGATTTCTGACCATCCTACAACACTTCTGTGGAACAGCTGAGGACATAAACAGAGCTGATTTCAGTACAGACCTGATGTGACTTCTAAAGTGTATTGCAAAATGTTTCTTTTCAGAGCAGTTACCTGGGCTCAGAGACCCAAATTAGATCCCATGAGAAAATAAAACTATTGGGATAGAGGGCAGTTGAATAACGGCATAATTAAAATGATACGCTGAAAACAAAATAGTTTTATCTCAAGATAGGGGGACACAATCACAAACAAATTACCACAGATAAGGGTTCCTTCTCACTTGGGAGCTGCCACTATGAAAACGGCTTTAATTCAGTGGGGTTTCCACGCTTTTTAGAGATGAGCATAGTCTGGTCTTTGAGCTAAGACTTGGCAGGACTTTGATGTTAAATAAATGATCTCAGAGTGTGTAGGTGTCAAAATGTTAAAAATGTATTGTTCAAGTTTTTGCCCAGTCCCTGCTCCATGATACTGCCCACCTCTGTGGGCAGCTTGCAGGCCTGCAAATCCTACTTCTGGAGGTAACACAAGGCTCTGTTTTTCTCCGTCAGCTTGGCTGCTTTTACAGAAACTTGCTTTTTCCACAGATTTCAGAACTATCTCGTGAGTTTTTGTATGTATTTGTTGAAATAACACACTGATAAGATGCTTCTTTTGGAAAGAGGAGAGCCAGATATCCAGAAAATAGGTCCGTTACCATTAGGGAAGTTATGAACTGCCAACCACATCTGAAATGTGTGACTCGTACCCACTTGTTCTTCAGGAATGCTCCTAGACATGTACTACCAAACTTCTTTCACCTAGCGAGTGGTGAGATTAGCTTATTACTATATTGAATGTCGTTGCTTTATTCTTTCCATACAGAAATGTATTTATTTCCATTTCCCCCCCTTTGTTTTACATGCCATTTGCACAGGGCTGTTTATTCCGGGATGCACAGGTTAGTCCTTCTTGCATTTTAGGTCTCATTTATCTTCCTTCATGTGCAGTCCTAATCCTTTATGTTCAAACTTTTCTCTCATTTTAGTGCTTTCTCATGCTACCTTGACTGAGAAGCACCTTATCCCCCTGCAGCTCGCATATTGATGGGTATAATGATGGTGGTACAGTATATTTTTAAGGTATGTTTAGTTTTCCTCTTCCCAATGAGCAAGTTGGAATCTGGTCTAAGAGACATTTTATTGCTGTTTGCAAAACTCTAGTCACTGCTACCTGTAGCACTGAAAACTCCAATTTTTCTTCTGCACTGATGAGAATTGTAACAGTTAAAGCCACACACAGATCTCAGTTTTAATAAATGTCCATACTTGAAGCCAGGCTCGATTCAGATGCTCTGTGTCAGCACAGCATGACTTTTCGCAAGTTGTTCCAGCTGAAAAGGGTTAGGCAAGGCATTGGGAACTGTCAGCTTTGTTAAGTACGTTGTTGGTGCCCTCTTAGCCACCAGCTGTTAACTACTGATAGTGAGAGAAGTGGCCACTTCCAAAGTGGCTGAGCTGACCTAAGATGACATTTCCAAGTGTGCGGTAGGTTACCTTGCTGTTTGAACCACAATAAGCAGAGACTGCTCATGTCATTTGGCACATCATGTCATGTATCTGAGACTTTGCCTCTTCCAGGAGGCCTCATGTCGCTGCAAAACTAACCCAAAAAGCAAGAAGTAAGGAAAATCAAAATACATGCTCTCGTAATGATTCTGAATGCTTTGATTTCAGAAAAACGCCTCCATATCTGACTTTTAAGATGAAAGTTAACAGTGCAAAATGGCAGAGCACGCCAAAGCCAATAAACAAGCACACTTCTTAAATATATTAGGCTAAAACTGATGAAATATGTGTTTCTGCCTGATTTTTGGAGTCCCAGCATGTGACCACTTTGGATGGTTTAATATGTTAAGCTGAGCAATGCTGGTTGTGTGTTGCTATGTAAGATCAAGAGATAGTTTGAATCTTCTTTCGCAGGCTGCACACTCAGAGCTGAGGAAGGGAAGGAGCTCTGAGGAGATGCTAAGATGCACTAAGTGAATGCTTCCCACGGCACCTGGAAGGGACACTCACCAAAGGTTCATAACTTGATCATAGGAGCATATGCAAGCCACAACCTGTCATAATAGTAGTGTTGTGACAGTGTTGGTTTTACTGCTTTGGGATTCAAGGCGAGGAGGTAACCAACACTAGGGCCTTCTCAGTGCTGTGAGTCACACTCTATGCCCATAAAAGTGATTTGTCAGCTACCTGGCCCACTGTCCTGTCTTTGATAGTGACTAATAGTGGATGCCTAAAGGAGAGCACAGGAACAGGCTAAGCATGTAATTATACCTCACCAAAATGATTTCCCAGCTGCAGCACTCTGTTCGTCTGAGGTGCCTGGATCTAGAAATGGTCTTTCTGTTGCCCAGTATGTTGTTTTTTTTTTTTTTCACTCAATTGCCTCTTAGCCTAGAAAACTGCTCAATAGACAGTGTCCTAAGACAAGGGTTCCATCATCTGACTCCACTAAGTAATAACTCCTGTGTTTTAAACCTCTCTTCTACAGCTTCATTTGTTTTCCTCCCCATCTCCATTCTAATGTTGGTAGAGACCCTGAACACTACAACCTCGTTCACCTTTTTCTAGCCACTCGCAATTTGGCACATTTTACCTTATGCCAGCCTTTGGTTAACTCTTTTTATGGCTCAAGAGGTCCAGCATATTGAACCATTCCTTGCAGAAAAGCCTTTTCCTACTTTTGGAGGCCCTCTCAGTTAGGTTAGGAAAGCTGTTTACAGTGGCTGTTGCTCAGCTCTATAAATTGTGATGACCATCCAGATGATCATGATGAGCACTTCGTCACCTTGCTAATACCCCACTATCAGCCTGACAGAAAAAGGCCATGCAAAGCTTGGGGTTCAGGAAGAGCAGACCAGAGCTTGAGACTTGGCTCTGATGCCCTCAGCCTCACCAGGCTCTCACAAGCTCTGGAATGAGAACATATGAGCTCATGGCAGTGATGGTATCTTCAGAACGTGGTCCCACACACCTTCATCCTCATTCCCACCCCCTCAGCCGAAAGCGCGTCACAGGGCATTCCCTGGCAGCTGACAGGACGTGCACGTTCTGACTCAGGCACAGCTCCTGCCACCACTCGCTGTTCCTCAGGCTGCAGACATTAACTACCTGTAACTGCTTGGCTGGCAGGCCAGCAGCACTGGATTAAGTGCTTCATTGTCACAAGTGCCTGGTGTGGCCACTGCCAGTTCACCTGCTCCCATGGAAAACCAGCACTGGCTGTATGGTGCCTGTCAACCAAGGGGATGGGTTCAGTAACCTTTGGAAGACACATCTGGTCTTGGTGTAACACATCTCTGCAGACAGTGCTGTGATTTTCCATATTCCCCTCAGAATCTCTTGTGCAGGGGCTGCTGAATTGTGAGTGTTCACTTACTGGGATTTAGGGTCACTAACAGCATCTGGGAAATATTTAATGTCTGGGGAGCTAGTTATGAGGACTCATCAGTTTACCTGAGTTTTTCAGTGGTAGGGAGGATCCAGAGGGTGCAGGACATCAACCACTGGTTCTTAAAGTGCAAAGTCAAAACTGGCCTATAATTCCACTCCTTCCTCTTCCAAAAACATTGTGCCAGGATCTGCAAAAACTCAGAGTGCATCTGGGTCTGAAGTTCCACTTTAAATGCAATTTTGCCCAACAGGTTTTTGACCTGAGTGTAGACACAGGCTTGAGTGACAGGTAACCTCTGCTCACTGTGCCCCTGCTCCAGCAGATAGCCCTGCTATGGTTTGTGGGAAGGGTTGTTTTGGGTGCACCCGAACCCATAGCCTCTTCATTCGCAACAGGATTCATGTTTGTTGGTGCTGGGTTTTAATCAACAAAATGACTTCCCTTGAAACCACAGATTTTTCTGTCATGAATATGTAGGAAAATATTATTCAGCTCATGTAATGCAAGTTTCCAGTTGCATTAAGAGATGGGATGTGATAGAACACGATGGTAATGAGTCACCTCATATCATGTTTTATTGTGATGTGTCAGCTGAGAAAGCTGGGGACCTATAGGTGTTTCTACCAGCCCAATTATGAAACAACTGCTGCTTCATGCAGAGATTACTAAATTTTTCCTTGGCTAGTTAGCAGGTAGGTTTGGGTCTGTGGATTAGCAATGTTTTAAGTTGCAAACAATGAGCTGCCTTCAGAATATATTTTCCCCCAGAAAAGTCATCAGTGTCCTATCAGCAAGGGTTAACCTTGCTCAAAACCTCCAGTCATCAAGACGTTGTCTGTCTTGGCAGAGAGGAAAGTTTGTGAGACTGCCTTTACTTTAGGGCTATTTTCCGCGGGCATTGACTAGAAGAGGGTGATGATGCCATCGCGTGTTGCTGCTGTAGAACTGAGGATATGTAGGCATGATCTGGAAAGTCAGGAGGTTAGAAACTGGCCCTGTGCTTCTCAATTTAATCCAGAGAGTGACAGATGCTGTGCCCAGGCAGGAAAGCTTAAAGGGTTAGCAGAGTAGGCTTTTCATTTCCACCACTGCTGGCTGCATTGCTGGTGGTCAGTAAGAAATACACAAGACCCTTCAGGACATTGCAGCATTCCTGAATATAAGATTGTGTCTGTGGGATATGGGTGATGGAACTGATGGAGTCTCTTTCCACCACTGGTCTGGTGAGACTTGCATTGCCTCCTGCTGGGCAGTCTTGAAGTATCTGGTGTACATGGTGGTGTGAATGGTGATGGTAGATGAGGGGTATTGAAGGTTTTTCTTTTTAAAGTTAAGGTGAATTTTGAGAATAAGGATTTATATGTTCAGTCTTTCTTATGGTATTTATTTTGACTATGAGCGGACTGGGGTATAGGCCTATAGTTTCTAGTCCTTCACACAGGGGACAGATATGGGGCAGGTATACGTGTCTCCTCTCCCACAGCTTGATGGCTGCTCCTGACTCTGCCTCTTTGGCAGTGCCTGTCCCTTGAGCCCTATGTCTCTCTACAGCAGAAAAAGTCGATTCAGTAAAATGCTCTGGGGTTTTTGCTGTGTCAATAAACAAGGCCCAGGAAAGGACCTTTCCCTTCATTTTTATACTATGGTTTGAACTCCCCTTCTTTAAGTGTCAGTCTCACTCCATTAACCCCTTTCAGCCCTGTTTTGAGGAGGTTTCTGAGCAGGGTTGTAAACGCTTCAGAGGAGGCACTGGGGAGGGAAGCTGAATAATGGAAATGTTAACAGACCTTTCATTACACACCCGATGCATCATTACTTAATTTCTTTGCTTTTGTCTCCTGGTTTTATAGGTCTGTTTTCCCCCTAATCAATAACATTCATCCTACTCATTGAACAGGCGTGATATTGTTTTTATGGTGTGAAAATTACTGTTGCTTTGACTGGCTCCTATTACCAGGTGACTCTGCTTGGCAGAAAACAATGAATCTTCCTATTATTTGGAAAATAAATTTGATTTATGGGAGCAGCAATCGATACTGGTCTGCATCTTGCTGTCAGAGTGCTTGCTTTCTTGAAATAAGGCTTTTACCTTTGGAGTGTGAAGGCTGTTTGTCTAGTGCTCTGGAGCAATTTATAATACCTATATTTTAATCTCAGCTTTTATTAAGAATTTTTTTTAGATGATGATGTTAAAGGAAACATCTGGTTTCTTTTTATGGGTTTGATGTCTATGTGGAAAGCAGTTTGTACGTGTGAAGTTAGGCACTCTGGAAGGGAAGTTGTGGATGCTGGAGATGATGGGGGAAGAAGGGAGGGGAAAGCTAATCGTTGAGCACCTACTATCACTTCACTCATGGGAGAGATGATGGTCAGAACTGAGGATTTATTATTAAAATCCCACAGTGTTGATAGCAAACCAATTAAACTGCAGGGAAGCAGAACTGCATCACTTGATAGAAGTGCAAGGCATTACCTAGAGGTGTCTGGGGAGTCCTGTGTGTTTGTTCTTTCTCTTTTGTAGCCACTTCTCCGCTGCCTACCAGTTTGCCTTAGCTATTGTGGGCCAACTCTGCTTCTACACAGTGCAGGTATGGCTCTATTCCCCTAATGACCATGCTGAAAATGTGCTTCTGAAGAACAAGTAAATAAAGAGCTTACCTATTTGGGGTCATTTTTGTGCCTCTCTTAGATCAAAGGAACTAAAGGAGTTCCTCATCAGTTTGGATTTTATTTTGTTTAAATTAAAAATCGACATGGACTACAAGTCCCCTCAACTCTCCAGAAACTACAGTTCTGGTGTATTTGCACAGGCAAAGGATTTTGTCTCGCCGAGTGCATATATCAGCACCACTGCAAGCAATTACAGTTAAAGCTAAGCTCTGGGCTCTTCTTTGTAACTGCATCTCCCATGCTGAGGAACAGTAGGCACATCCCCAGGGCAGCAGAGCGGTGGGTCACCTCAGCTGGCACAAGGGCCCCACAACCTTCAAGCATGGATGCTCTGGGAGAGCTGTGATGCCCCAGACCACCAGATGCTGTAAAGCCACCCAAGTGATTTCAGTCTGGGGTGGAAATTTTCACCTCTTAGGAATCAAATGTAACCTCAGCAAATGATTCTGTCCCAGAACACACTGCATAAGGGGGCAGTTCTTTTACCAGTAACTTTGCAAAAGCAGTCCTGTGACCAAAAAGGTACATCTGAATGTTTGCACGCGTAACACTGAATATGCAACTATATAAATCCTGCACAAAGGGCCAAAGACACACAGCCCAAATTATTTCTTTGTATAGAACTGAGCTACTCAGAACAAATAGTTAACCAGAAGATTTTTGTGAGGTAACTTAGGGTGCAGGTACATCGGATGGGAAGAGGTTGATCATTAATTTTGAAAAGCCAATTTTATTTCAGGTAAGTTTTATTTTGTAGGTGGTTTACTGTCCCTCCCCGCAAGCCTTCTTGCTCTGCTTTGGGACTGAATCCTGGTCAAGATGAAGTGAACACAAGAAAGTTGTTTCTTTCTCCATACATGTAAATATGCATGAGCACATATGCATGTGTATGTATACCTTAAAGCACCCTTCTGGATATTTTCAACCACTTTGCTTAGACCAAAGGGACGGATATTGTACTAGCAGCTAGGAAGCTGAAGCAAACTGGAATTGCTGTTTATCAGTCTTACAACAGTGGAGTCATCAGTTTTCTTAATATCTTTCCAGAGAGCTTTTTCGGGCCTTTGAGTTTATGTGCAGGTAGTGCCAAACACTGGGACAAGCTAAGCCTGATATGGGTATCCTCCATGGAACTTCCTCGTTTTATGGTCAAGAGGAGAATGTTATGAAAATCTGATCTGCTAAATGTATATGGGGCCATATAATTTCACTTAATGATGCCTGCATTGAAGTTACGATCTCATGGCAAACCCAAGTGTATCTCATAGAGAAACACCAAGGCACAACTGGAATTAATTAGCTCTTTTAGGCATCATCCCTTACAGGAGGTACTTCAGTTTACTCAGTTCTCAAACAGCAGCCTCTTCCATGCAAAACTGCCTGTCTGGTTCCAGTGTCTTTACACAGGTAAGACTGTCTCTGGTGAGGACTAAACATAAGAGTTTGTGCTGAGTTAGCAACAAGGAATGGGTTTCAGTGGGTAAACCAGCATAAATACAGCTGTCAGGGTAGCTATAATTATACTTTGATAGGTATAATTACACTGTTGTTAAAGGGACTTTAGTGTCATTTATTTCTTCGACTTGCAAGAGTTGGATAGAGAGCTGTCAAAGGGACTCCACAGTTTTGTTTCCTTATCTAAAATTAGAGCCCCAGGACACAGCTGTATTTCTGTACTTTGAAGATTAATTTAAACTGAATACCATACTTTTTATATCAGCTCTCTCCTTTTGTCTGGGATTTTTGTCACATGGATGTCCTCATTGCAGGTGCAGCCTTTCTGCTGTCCCACTTTGCAGAGGACATATTTCTGTGTGTTTATGTAGCTATTGGTGCAGGATTCAGCACTGTGTTTTAGCACTGTATTTCTAGTGATCAGTACCTTTACTGCAATAAAGACACGTGAACTTGAAGAGATTTTATACATTGATTATACCTACTCAGAAAGTCTGAGGTAAAATTCTGGACTTAATTAAGGTTTCACATATGTAACATAAATAAGCTGTTGCTGTCTGTATCATTAGACTAAATCTCCCTCTTGAAGAATATTTGATTTTGATGAGGAAGCAGACTAGCCAAGGAACAGAAGTGCCGTGTTGCTGCCCCAGAATCTGGTCCTAATTTGATGATATTATCAGGATATGTTCTGTATAAAAAATCCTGAAAAGGTCCTCCTTTTTAAATTAAACCTTGTGAAGAGTGCAGTGTTTTTTCTTTATGGAATTTACCATTCTTTAATTTAGCCATGGCAGTATTTGTGCTATTTGCACTAATATGTACTGATATTCAGAGAATTAAATCAAGATGCATCCTTTTAAATGTAGTGGTGAAGAAATCCCATCAGCCCACATTATTTTAAAGCAGCTTTTGCACACTAAATCGTGTTGCTTCAACATGGAGCACTTTACTAGGATGAGTTGACTCCAATACTTACATAGTAAACCCCTAAATCCTGCTATCATTTATAAGCCTAGCAGGAGCTTTGCTTCACAAAGCTTAATGTACTCCTGTCAGGTTCCTGACTTCATAAATAAAGCAGTGCTCTGCTCTCCCCCTAGGAAGAGGTTGTGTTCCTTGAGCCTGACTCCTGTCAAATTCAAACTGTTACTAAAACAGCTTTTTAGCATCAGCCAAGAGCTTTCTACTTTGTAAGCTACCTCGTTCTCTTTTTTGATACAGCTGAATTTCCTAGCACATTAGCCTAATTTATCAGCTCTGTGAAAAACCTCTTACGATTCCTTCTTTAGTGTCCTTCTGGTTTTCTGCAATTCCAGATCATTTGGGGATGCATGTTAATCTGGAAGCACAATTTTTGCTGGAGGAATTGGCCCTTAGAGATATGAAGTTCAAACTTGGAAATTTGCTGAAGTGTAAGGGTGTGCTGGAGGCAGAAAGTGGTTTGATGTATGATGCATGGCCACATTACAAACATAACTGTGCTTGAGAAGCTGGCTTTCATGGTTTAGGGAGTAGCCTGGGACTTAAGAGGATCTGCATTCAGTTCTTTATTCTCTTCCTGCCTTCTTGAGTCAATCTTAAAATGGTTACCAGCCAGCCTATATCCCTGTTCTCTGTGTATAAAATGAGGTAATTTAGTCCCTTTCTCTTGCATTCCCTTCAATCCATTTAGGCAATTAATTCTTCAGACTAAAATCATGCTGTTTCACAAGGCAATCACGCAGAGAAATAATGTGGAGCAATACAGATTAAGCAGTCTTTTAGTTTATAAAAATGAAATTCAATCCTACAGAGTACACTCCTGTCTTGGTTTAAGCCCAGCCATAATTCAGAACCACACAGCCGCTCTGACTTCCCCCACTCCCAGCGGGATGGGGAGAAGAATTGAAAGAATGTAACTCCCATGGGTTGAGGTAAGAGCAGTCCAGTAACTAAGGTATAACACAAACCACTGCTGCTACCACCACCAAGAACAACGATAAGGGAAGTCACACTGGAAGAGAATATAACCGTTCACCACTCGCCTACCGATACCCAGCCCGGCCCAAGCAGTGATCTCACCCTTCTGGGTAACTGCCTCCCAGTGTATATAGTGGGCATGATGTGCTGTGGTATGGAATACCTCTCTGCTTATTTTGGGTCAGATGTACTGTCTCTGCTTCCTCCCCGCTTCCTTCTGGCTTCTCCTTCTCCCTAGCAGAGCATGAGACTCAGAAAGTCCATGGTCAGACTAAACATTATCAAGCAGTAACTGAAAATATCGGTGTTACCAGCGCTGTTCCCAGGTCGAAAGTTAAAACAGCACAGCACCAGCTACTAAGAAGTAGAAAAATGACTGCTACCGCTAAACCCAGGATATCTGCTTACTACCAATACTGAGACAATGCGTTTCTCTCTCTCCCTGAAATCCAGGCACAGCAGAGATGGAGATGGGTGAGGTCTGCTGAGTACCCTGCCCCACTCTTCTGCAGGTGGCTCTTGTTGCATCCCCTCTCATTCCACCTACTTGTATTTGCAGTGCAGGTATTTGTACAACCACAGCCATATCTCTGGGAAAGCCCTCAAATAAGTGTGTTAATTTCACTTTTGTCTACAGCTATCTGCAAAATTGTAAATGTAATTTAAATAAAGCATAAAATAAAATGCAATTGGCTTTTCTCATGTTTGTCAAGAGAAAACAAAACTGAACAGCTTAAATGGTATTTGGAAGAATACTACATTCCTGCCTTTTGGCATAATTCAGCCTGGAACTCTTTATCCAGCTGTTCCTGTACAATGACATCCATCACTCTGGGATCTGACACAGAGCACAGCTATAGAAAAATACCTTCTTGATCTAGAGGAAAATTTCAGCATACCCGTCACAGGAAAAGTTATTAAACCCCGTCAGTTATTTAACTTCTGCATTTGATACCTGCATGTGTTCGGGGCATGGGTTAATGCAGAAGAAATGTAACTAATTCTCCTCCGTCTTTCCTTCAGCTCTTCCCCCAGCATGCTGGATGTGGGTCCCACTGGAGTGGAACAGACCCAGTAACTGTCCTCTGTGAGGGGTTTAAATACGTCTTCCTGCTTGTTAGAGAAACCTAATGTAACCCTAACTATCCAAGCCAAGTAGTGTGGTAAAGTGATGCTGTAAGATGTCAAGAATCCAGAGCAGAAGGAGGAACATTTATAAAGGCACCCAGAACAGCTACCTTTAATGGAATTAGACAGCTTAGCTAAATAAATAAGAAACTATTGCTTGTGGAAAAAAAATCTCAGTGATTTCCCCTGAGGTAAAATCAGTAAAGCAAAAGAAAATATAAAAAAGTCTAAAAAAAAATAAAATCCCTAACCATAAACCCAAAGGGACTTGTCAGCTTTACAGCAGAAATTGGAGAGACCACTCAAGCAAGAAGAGGATTAGTCTATCTCCTATCAAACCACGCATGGACTGGATTTTTACAGCAACTTAAACAGAAAGTAGCGGCATTTTGAGGTGGTGGTTTGGTTTTTGTTGTTTATTTATTTTTTTTTTCCAGATGTGGCAAAGATTGGAAATAAAAATGCACACAATACAGTCTCTAAGGTAATGCCTTTCCAGCGGGACCTGTGCGTCTGTTCTCCTAGGTCCATCCACTTTAACAATTACAAAACTGCTTTGCACCGTGACCCCAAAGGCGGAGTGAAACATTTATACCTTTGTGTAGCTACGTGAAGAACTATGTCTCATGGTGCTGAACATAAGAATGAGCTGGCCTGGCTGTGAGAAGGAAAGCACATAGTTGGTGACGAAGGGACCTGGATGCTGCCTGACGCAAGAGAGCTGGAAGCAGCTATGCCACCACAAATCCTGACTCCTAACCCTCTCTGACCTGGGCTCCTAATCCCAGATACATCAGCGCTCAACTATTTTGAATCTGCTCAGGCTTCCAAAAATACGAGGCATACCCTGAGCATACTCACATTAGTACAGCCTCTGCTGTGAGGACGTGGTACAAGATTGTTTGCTATGCACTAGGAGCGCTATGCTTGCCTGCTTCACTGCCTCCCTGCCACTGCAAGACTATGTGATGGTATTTACAAGTAGCAGAAATTGGGCAAATTATCACTGGAGTGTAACTATATGATTCCTTGTTAAAACTAATTTTTTTTCCTCTAGGCTCAGTCCAGCTCCATCCTTCTCCTCTTCATTCCTGCAGCTTCTCCTGTTGGCCTGATGGCCACTTCCAGGGAGCACAGAGAAGCTCACCTCCATTTGGTGCATCCCTTGCTTTTCTTACTATATGGCTTCTGCAGTATTTTACAGTAAACTATGCTTGGTGGCATAACTGGGCATTTTTGCTTGCCCACCCTCAGACTGCTGATACACTCTGTGTTCAGTGGCTGGTCTTTAACTGTCACACTGTGATACCCACTAATGACCATCTGCTTTATTAATGTCTTAAACCATTTTTTCCCTAAAGAGGGAACAGATACTGTTTTAATTTTAAGCCTACTTCTGGGCTTTCAGCTTGCTCATCTGAAAGTTATTAATTCCAGGACAGGTACAATTCTGTCTTTTTCAACTTCAGATTCTGGTGCTGTTGAGATGATGTATTTCGGTCTGCCTAGCTTTTAGTTTTAAAGCCTTTACCACTGTATAACTCTCTCCATTCTTGTTCTATTTTTTCCTTCATTTCCTTGCCACTCTACTGCCAGCTGGTGAAACACTGTTATCTCCTTCCCACAGGCATTGCACAAAGAGATAAAAAAGCAATTCCAGTGACAAAGCTCAAAGTCTACCTGTCCGTCCTTCAGCCACCACCCTATCTTGTCTAAATCTGACAGTATCTTAAGCCTGGAGCCTCCTCAGGTTCCCCTTGGAGATTTCGTTACACACCCCTATATGTTCTATATTCACAGGCAGGCAATCACCAAGTCCATGCAGCAGCCTGTGTTCCTGCTGGTGGTCACCAGTGAGGTATTCTGTGGCCATTTTCACTTTCAAAGCCTACCCTGAAAAGGGCCAAGTGCCTAAAGGTGGTCTCAATTTATGCTCAGCAGAAGAAACCTTCCGCTAGAATGAAGCAGTTGTAGGTTCATGTCCCTCAGCTACCTGAAGGCTTCACAGCCTTATCTTCTGCCCACAAGGCTCTTCTAGGGGGAAAATAACTGGGCATCTTTAAAACAGCTATTCAAGGACTTCATACAGTGTGAGAAAGCATCAGCACAATAATATACTTAGTGCCAGATCTGGTGAGCAAGACTCCTACAGCCCATGAGCATTGTGAGCACCATGTAATGGGCCCCATAGGTCTGCAGCAGTAACCTTGCTTCCAAGATGTCGCATTTTATAAAAAATGGTAGCCTTGACCTCAACATCTACCTTCGGTAGAGTGCTCTCCATAGGAGAGCTTCATATGGAACTGGTTGTTAGTCCTTTCCCCTACAATACTTCGAGAGGTCAGTTCTCTTGATATCATTCCCAGGGGTGTCTGACTTGAAACAGCCATAGGTATTAGGGGGCCCAAGTTCAGCTCTTAAATTTAATTCTAACTCACCCAAGTTAAAGCACATAATTTATTCTGAAGCTAAAATATCAATCCAGATGAATTTACATCATTCCTTTCTAACCTCGACTTCTAAATACAATTGCCTTAGTATATGAGTATTATGTTACCAGATAGTATTCAAGGATGCAGTTTATCTACATATAGCTGATTCAAGGCTAGCTGTGGTAAAGAATTAGTTGCTCAGTATGGGGTTTAAATGGATTCCATATCTTTACAAGTTTATACATTTAGCTTCAGTCATTTCTTTTTAATGACTGCCACTAATGATAAGCTTTCAAGATAAACATATGTGTATTGTTCTGTATTGTTAGTAAAGTGGCCATAATTCCTACTCTGCCTAGTATTCCTGTTTTAATAATTCTTCTAACCAGGATTTTGTAGACCAGTACTGCCTTCCTTGAATTATTTTAGATGAATAACTCTGTTGCCAGGGAAATATTTTACTGGTGCCTCCTTCATCCCTTGGAAAATCCATTCATATTTTAAAAACTTAAACCCCAGAAATTTGCCATTTCCCAACTGTCATTTGCTCCTTATAGCCCGATTTTGGAGCATTGCCAGAAGCTCTCATCAGTGTGCTCATGATGTATACATGACTCTTTCAGTATAACGTATGGCTGCGGACAAGAAATAGGCACATGAAAATAACGGCTGCTGATTTCACTATCAGTATGCTCTTTGACCTTGACCCCTGGCTGGAAACTACTGTATTATTAATTCAAATCTCATGTTGTCTCTTCTCTTTACTTGTAATACATGTTCTGTGTAGGCTTTATTACTAAGTATGTGTTACAGATTTCACAAACTGAGAATAAAATCAGTGTTAGCATGACATCCCCAAATACCAATCTGTCTGCTGGGTTTCTCTTGGCAGCTAGTTACTCTTTGCATGGTCTCAGCACCTTCTTACTGACCCAGCACAGGAGCAGCACTAATATTAGAAAGTGCTAAACTCTCTGTTGGTGTAGAATAATTTTATTTAAAACCACTAGTCTAGATCCCAATTGAATTTATTTGCCAAACATGAGCCCTTGGTGTAGCACAGATGCCATTTTTTTGTGTGTGCGTGAAAGCATAGATTCTTGCTTAGAAAGATTTATCTGATATTAATGACAGAGCTGCATTTAGATGGCATGAATCAGTACATGCCATAAACTGCTTGAACACTCATTAAACCTGATGAATTAAATAACCCTCCTGGGCTGGAGAGAGATGTTGCTGTTATAGTTTATGATATATCATATATCACACCTGTCCTACCCATGTTATTTTATGCGTAAAGAGGATAATACGAGCAGGAGTAAGTCCTGCTTATTTTGGAAGAAATAGATGCTCTGCAAGCAAGGCAGTGCAAAAAGCCTGCAAATTGGGAAATCTGATGGAAGTCTCTCTGATAGGCCTAGGAAGTGCTGGAAGACTTTTCTAAATGGAGAAAAAGTCTGAAGAATATTATTATGGAGTAGTTATATCGTGGGTTGTGGTTTTTTTTTTTTTTTCAGTAAACCAACTTGTATTCTGCTTTTAATTCCTTTTGTTTTGAGTACTCTCCCTTTGGAATTGTTGCCATGTGGGCTACTTATCTGATGCTTGGGTCTCTTAGGTTAGGGTCTGGTACTCAATGATACTGACAACGCTTCTCTCCTGTTCTGAGGGAGCACTGGACTGGGGCCCAGATCTGCATTTCAGTGGCTCTTCAAATGGTTTAAGGCTTGGGCAAAGGTAAATCCTCCTAAAATTGCAGGCCAAACATTGCTCGCTCTGTGTTATCTACATAAGCTCATTTTATTTATTATTAACTGGTAGCACAATTCCTCCAGTTCTCAGGTTTACACTTTGGGTCAGTCATGTATGTGTTGGCTGGCTGACAGCAGCTCCAATCAGCCAGAGCCAGTTCCCAATGGAGGCAATGGGTTCTGAGCCAGGCCAGCTGCCCTTGGCTGTGAACTGTAAAATAAATATTTCTCTTAAACACGGAGCATCTTGAGTATTCCAAGAATGTCTCAAAAGCCAGTCTAGGCTATGCCAGCTCTTCTTCATATGCAATGGGTAAAAATCCTTTCAGAACTGAGGCATGGGAAGTATGTAATGCTGAGATGCGTCATTGTCTAAACTTCGGGCACGGTGGGTTGTTAGGGAAGGTTTCCAGGGAACCAGAAAAACTTTCACAAACTTACTGGCTGACATCCATGGCAAATGTCATTCCAGATATGGCAGAGAATTAAGCAGCTCTATAGCAAAGTAAAGCCACATCAAAAAAATAAAAATCATAACACTTATATTTTATTGTTAAATGCTAAATATTCAAGCACTGTAGAAGTCAGTGAGACTGGGGAAGAGACTTACTATCCCTGATACTATTTAAATGAATAATTTCCTGTGATTCTGGTTAAAAACAAGTGGTTAGATGCTTTTAAGTATGTGTATTTTTTCTCGCTTTAGGAGGAACTAATCTTTAAGTTACTTACAATGTGCTTTATAAATAAACTGTGGGTAAGATTTCTCTTACCTGTCTAGTAACAAGTCATGTTGTGATGAGGGCATAGTGTCTATTTTAAATCCACTACGTACTTACACAAATTAAAAAGCTACCTTTCAAAGAAGTTCACAGAGGACTACAAAAATCCTCACTCAGGCTACATAAAATTCTAAAAGGAAACAAATACTCAATACCTTTGACAGTCAAAGCTCTGCTGACCTAGAACCTAATACTGAAATATAAAATTGATACTGCTCTGTGCAAGACATTGTCCTTTACTCATTATCCTCTTACATGTCCATTTGCTCCTTTCTCAGCTCTCTTTCTATCTGGGGCATCATTGGACCACCTTGATCCCTAGGTCCAGTACTTTTTCAGTGCTGACAGTTCTCTGAATTACTGGATTCCTAGGGGTGCAAGAACCCATAGGCAGCTGCCTCAATGGATCCTGCTGTCTAAGTACCTACTGCAGACAGTGGAGCTGTAGTCAATGCAATGCATTGACTCTCAAAAGTATTTGAGCTCATTGTAAGGTACTGGACTAACTTTGGGCATCTGACTTGCCCTCTAGATTCCACCGGTGAGACTGACATTGATTGTAATGTCACCATACACACCAGCTACCCTGGCAGACACCCTGACTTCCATGTGCTAAGCAGGAGCTGAATCATATTTCCTTTCCAGACTAAGATCCTGGCACATCTTTGTGAGTACCCCTATTTGTTTTGGTTCAGTTTTTAATCTTTCCTTCCAATGTTTCCTCCTTTCTACATCCTCTCCTAATCATAGCAGGTGATAACACTGCTCTGTCACTCAGGCTCCCAAACTGGCCAGCATATTAGCTGAGATTTAGCAGAGCTGTGATTACTCAAATATCAGTGGTTCTTGATTTCTGACTTCTGTAACTGCCACCCCTTCCCAGCAATACATACAAGAAAATCCCTCCTCCAGACACCAAGTGTTTCACACCTAGATCCTTTCAGGTTCCTTTCCATTGCCCTTGAGAAATTCAGTCCTACCCTACTCCTACCCACCGGCTATCAAAGGTCATTGTGGAGACCTCATAGCAACCTTCCAGTATCTGATGGGGGCCTATAAAGTTGCTGGGGAGGGACTCTTCATTAGGGACTGTAGTGATAGGACAAGGGGTAATGGGTTCAAACTTAAACAAGGGAAGTTTAGATTGGATATAAGGAGGAAGTTCTTCACTGTAAGGGTCATGGGGCACTGGAATGGGTTGCTCAGGGAAGCTATGAATGCTCCATCCCTGCTGGTGTTCAAGGCCAGGATGGACAGAGCCTTGGGTGGCATGGGTTAGTGGGAGGTGTCCCTGACTATGACAGGGTGGTTGGAAATAGATGATCTTGAGGTCCTTTACAACCCTAACTATTCTATGATTCTATGATTCTATTGTCCAGCCTGGATTGCCTCTCATCTTTCTTTTTCCACGCTGACAGCTTTTTCCCAAATACATCAAATATAAGCTTCTTGCCTTGGCTTTCAAGTTAAGCTTGGCCAGTTCCCTACCTTCTGCATCAGCTTTCATTGCCTGTCAAGGCAGTTACTCCCTGCTGCCTGCCATCATTCCCTCATTAACTTTTCCAACAAGAACCCGTATGTGTTCTTCCGTCCGGCCCTGAGGCTTGGGAGAGACATCTTGCAAACAGCCACAAAGCTACATCATGGACTGTCTTCAAAGCTCTTATTTAAATTCTCCTTTGCCATAAGGCTTAAGAAAACCCCCCACTTTTCACATTACGCAGACTACAAGAGGGCATTATACTATATGTTTGTAATGATTTCACATATTTCCTGTATAGTTTTCTTACACATTGAGTATAAATTCTTTGGGGTAAGAATCAGATTCAGGAGTTTGTCATTAGAATAGAAATAAATACATCAAAAGAATAAATAAAGAGGGTAGTAAATCTTTTTCATTCAAGAGAAGGACATGCCTAAATTTCCTGTCGGTCAGATGTTGTGAACTCCATTAGAAGCCATGAGTGTTGACATCAGTTCACCTAATTCATTGCCATTATTTCTAGGTTGATAAAGCATGTTGTTAGCTTTGGGAGATGTGAGAGCACCTCATTTCAGTCAGACTATAAAACACCGGCTGCCTCTTCCATGCTGCATTTTTTGGAGAAGCCACTGGAGGGACACCTCCACTACAAAACTAAAACCAGCCGCAACCTGCTCCAGCGCTTCTAGCCTTGTCCATCCCAGCCTCCTCTCCGGTGGAAGGCTCCAAACATGGGTGTTATTTGATGCTTATGAATTATTTCTGGTTTAAAATTAAATGCTTAACACGGCCTAAAGTTATTCATTCTATAGACATAGGAGAAAAAGAAAGGCTAAAAATGCTCGTTTCTTTGGACCAATGTTAAAGCTTAAAACTTCATGGGGAGATACCAGAAGGCCTGCTTCTGCAAAGCCCAACTTGCTGAGCATCCTGTGCTGAAGTGAAGCTGGCTCATGCAGAGGGCTCAAGACCAGACCAGAAACAAATCTGCAGCGACTGGACATTAGGCAACCAAGTAATCTCTAATGGCCAAGCTGTTCCTCTTACTGCTTCTGTGATGGCCATAGCAAAGCTGAAATAATCTCATACTGCAGTCCCCAGGAGCTGCAGAATTTCCCTTTTCTATATCAAGTCTACTCCTGTTATGGAAAGCTGACTCTTGCCAAACCACATTTTTTTTTTCTCTAAGCTAAATAAACTAATATTTATGGCTATCCACCACTTTTCTGTAAAAATAATAGTCACCAAGAAAGTGCCAATCTGGAGGAGACATGCCAAATGTATCTAAAACATATCTCTGCAAATACAATTCTATTTTTGTCTGAAACAGAAGGCAGGAAACATTTATGTTCCTGAGTATCTAAATTTATCTTGAAAAGAATGTTTATTAAAGTCACCATAGAAACAGAAATTTAGAAGTATTAGGCTTATTCCAGTTGTTGCAATTATGATTTCCTCCACAGCATGATCTGTTATATAGCAAATAATGAACAGCTCAAGGTGTTATAATTTTATTCTAGAGATTTTTGCTCTTTGAAGGAAAAAATACCCAACTTTTGTAGCAGTAAGACTGCCCTTTCACATCCCCTTTTACTGAACAAAAGGAGAAAAGAATGTGGAATATGTACCTGGAAGCAAAGATGCAAGGAACAAGTTTGAACTTGCAGTCTGTAATTTAGGGCAGTATCCAGGAATATCTGTCAGATTTAAAAATGCTTTTTTATTTGCTGATTAGTAAACAAGCTCCATGGCTAACTGTACACAGTTAATGAAGAGTCTGCTCTGCCTGGTGGTCCATTGGTCTCTCTAAATCCTGTCAACAGTTGTCACAGTTACTGCTTACAAAGCAATTTAAAAATGAACCTATCATGATTTGCAGGAAACCATTTTCGTAGTGTGACTTCTTTAACCACAGCATTCCCTAGTCAATGCTTGGTCCTTGCTTGGGATGGTTCCCTGTGGTTTGTAAAGGGGAGTAGACATGCCATGTTCGCGCTGGATTGCCTTGTGCTGACCTCTGCTGTGTGGATGTGTTCAACGTGGAACTGTTTTGGTTAGCAAACGTTTTATAAATAAGCAACTTAAGAATGTCAAACTTTGAAATAACTGTTTTCATGTGCTAAAAACTAACTTTTACCAGAAAAATATTTTGTTGAAGTATTAAGCAGTCTATGCTCCTCCCCTTACTTGGTGCAGCCTTTCATTCTAGCTATTTAGTGCAGTAGCTACTCCAGATTAACATTTCATCATTTACGATATGGTTGATATAAATACTGTCATATATGATATAAGTCCCATTGTCCTATTGTGGAACCTTCATCTTTTCTTATTGGATGTATTTTCTAAAAGCAACTATGTAATCCTGTATGCACAGGTTACATTTATCACAGCTGGCTTAGGCAGAGACAGAATTAATTAGGAAGTATCTGAAATGTCAGATCATTAAATGAAATTGTAAAAAAGTAAACTGTAGTCTTCAGAGAGAAGATGTCTCACAAAATGACCCTTGAAACAAACTAAAATTGGTGCAAAACATTAATTTTTTTCAATTGCTTATAGAGACAATGTATATGGTTCCACATAAACACTGAAGCTTCTGATTTGATGTGAAGGGCAGCATAGAGGTTGTGATGAAGAATTTCTTTTAGTCTCTGAGGAATGGCTAAACACTGAACAAATATTTAATTTACATTTTACATTACTCTTGAATAGACTTTTCTTCTTCAAGAAGTCCCCCTAGAGTTTACTTCACTTCTTTTCTTGTCAAACATTTACAGGATTAAAATGAAAAAAATAAGACGTACATAGCAAACAGTTAACATTTAATAAATTCTTCCCTTTCACCTATATTAATACCAGAAGTTACTGTAGTAGTAAAATAAAGGGAAAAGAAGCATATTTCTCTTTCCATCCTAAAGTAACAGCTTCCCTAGCCTGAAATCAACATTCAGACTCAGTCATAGAAATGCATTTTAATCAGAGAGACTCTTGCAAAATAGTTTAAAAATCATGAATGTGATGTTTGTTATTTTAATGCACTATTTGATTCTAGGGACTGGCAGGAGATTTCTGTTTCAGGATGCTCTTACCTGCATTAGAAAAGGTAACAAGTCAGAAAACAGCGTGTGGGGAAAGGATATTATTTTTCTCTCTTCCTTCCCTTTTCATCCCCAAATGAATCTGTTTAGACTGAACCAGTTTTAGCTGCGGTGCCAAAGCAACACGTTATGAAAAGGGATGCTTCGAAGGGGCTCCCTCCCATTTGCTGGGGTATTTTCTAAGCTCTTTTGGGCATATATGGACGCTTGTTGGTTAGTGACTTTGCAGTACTGACAAGATGCAGAAAGTGCCAGCGTACACATGCAAACACAGGAGGATAAACAAGCCCTTCTTGCTGCAAGAGCTAGTGTTAGTGAGCTGCAGTGAGGAGGAAAGCTGCATTAAAAACAAGTACACTCTTTCCTCCCACTGCTTCTAGTGTACAAAGAATGTATCAGAACCAGAAGCAAAGGACATGAGTGGATAGCAGCAGAGGCAGTTAGTATTGAGGGTTGAGGTTGTATTAGATGAATTTTAAACAGCTTCTAAAGAGCAGTGGTCCCAAATGCACCAGAATTTATTTAAGGGGCTTCTTTCTTTTTAAGATCTCCCCAGATCTGCAGTTTTTCTGTGGGCACCCAACTGCCTGGCCTCACTGTATTATGATGTGTGGTTCTTCCCACATCAGTAACTGATAAGAGGTGCTTGGGTTTGGTCACCCTTTCAGAGACCCAGCCCTGGGATTTCACTTCAGCTATAGGGTTGCAGAGATGGTCTCTGCCACCTTTTCTTTGCAGAACAGGTTGGAGAACTGTTCCTGAAATTAGTGAGTGTTTGGAAAGCCTCCAATATTTTTTCCATATAAAATATTTTTGACAGCACCATCAGTGGTCCCTCCCACAGTCCCAGTAGACTTTGGAAGAAGGGAGTTTTCAGGAGGCAAGTGAACATAGATTCCTGTGCTGTTGTCTCTGTCTCCTTTGCACAATACTGTAGAGGGGGACCAAGGCTCTACCCCATCTGCTTTCCTGTCCTAAATTCACTGAGAGGAAATTGTGGCTTGAAGCGCAAATGTGCCTCTGCACTCGGTACATCACTGCTTGAGTCTGTACTGGAGAAAGGAAGAGACAAAAGCACCCAGTGTATTGTAACTGGCTCTAAACTGGTGCTCAGGTGCCAGAACTTGTAGATAGAAAGCTTGACAGCTTTGAAATTCAGGTTTCAGTGCTGCCTTTGTGATTCATCTTTGTTAGTCTGTGTCAGCACATATTGGTAACCACAGGCATATGTATGGTAGCTTCACCTGCAGTATGAGATGAAACTCACTATGTTCATAACTTTGTGTAACAGATAAAGTGTTTCCACCTAGAACTTGGCAATTCTCCAATACACTATTGAACTTATAGTACTTAGTGGGACTGGCAGTATATGCCAGTAAAAATCTCTGTGTGCTTAAAGGAATTCAAAAGGGACTGACCATCAGCCTCTAATCTTCTACCAATCTTGCTGAATTACTTTCATTCAGTCTTCCTTTGTGTTCTTACCTGATATCACACTTATCCCTTCATGAACGTTCCTCTTATTGAAAGCACAAGCCTTAGACATCTGTTAAGAGGGTACAGTGAATGTTACATGAGTGTATTCTTGGTTTTTTTTTCTTTGTGAACAGTTAAAATTGCTTCTTGAGGACATGAATGCCTTTTCTGGCTGTCTCCACTCCTCCATCTTAATCTTTGATGCTAAGGACATTTGAGAGGTACAGGTCATGATGCATTGGAGCACAGGATGTAGGAAGCTTAACTGCATAAATCGCAGACATTCTGTTCTATTCATAAAGAAGAAATAATTTGGGATTTTCTTTTAAATATTTTGAGTAACAGGATAACACTGGGCATTTTTTTTAAAAAAAAGAGGTGGTTTGGGTTTTTTGTTTGTTTGTGGGAATTTTTCTTTTGAGACAGCAGTAATACTGCCTGCTTTTGTTTCATATTATACAAAGATTAGCTTGATAGAGATATCAATTATATTTGTATAAAAACATTTTTCCTCACTGTTTTTAGTCCTGTGTGTTTCACTAATTAAGGGGAATTGATTTTTGTTGCCATATGAAATCGAGAACACAAACATGAGCTCAGTGATTGTATAAGATGTGCTCCAGGGCCGTAACTTCAGCCTAGAGGAACACTCTGTGCCTTAGTCAGACCATGCAGGCAAGTCTATCAAATATACAATGTGTCATACACAGATTTCTGTCTAGTGGACCTTTCTGTCCCAGGCTCCACATTTATCATTGTCTCCCTGACAGGAGCTCTGCCCTGTTATCCTGACTTGTATGTCATTTATCAGTGTTAAGTGCAACAAAAGAATATCTCTTTAAACCCCCTTTACCCTTTCACTTGCTTCTACCCTTGAATAATGATATCTGTCTCTGCAGCCACAAATATTCCATTTCATCCTCTCCTTTGTATTAAGTTAGATGCTCAATAAGTGATTAAAATGGCATTCATGCACTTTAAAATGAAAATTATTATATTATTGTTGCAGTTATCTGTAAGAGAAAAGATAAAAACATTTGGGTGCTTTTGCCCCTTTTTAGGCATGTCAAGTCAAAAGAATTTTGTATTAAAAAAAAATGATCCACATAGTCAAAACATGGCAATGACAATTCAGTGCAATCACACAGTCCCAAGCCCAAATCTGAATTTTCAGCCGTGGATATAAACCACTGTCTCCAAAGTAAAAAGCATGAGTTCTGACATCAACACAGAAAGTAAAGTAGCATTAATGGTCTCTGAACATACTTTCACATATGACTACTGCATTTATTTTACTCGAGAAAAAAGGGGGGGGGGGAATGTGCCACAGCAACTTAGAGAGGTTATACAAAAAGTGAAAACACTTGCTGAAAAAGATGTTTCCAAGCAGCATTTCATGGCCATGTTTTGTAACAACAGACCGCCTTTATTAAAAGTTGGTAACATGCTGGAAATCATAAGCTTCACAGAATTTATGTCTAGCTATTTCCTTGCAAGACATTTTATAGAGATGTGTTAGCAAGTCTGTATAGCAGGTAAGGTCCAGGCTCAGGTTATTAATTACAGCTTGGAACTTCAATCTATAGTCAATAAAAACCCCAAACCAATTACCAGTTTGAAACTTTGCTTCTTATTCTCTCATGTATACATTCACACAACTCATCAGTTCTCACATCTCTCCTTTTATACCTCCCACTGTTTTCCAGACCTATTTCCCCATTCCCTTTCTGAAAGAAAAAAAGCACCTCATCCTTCATGTTTTACCCAGACTGCTCATGCTCCTGCTCTCCTGAGCACTGCACTTGTTGTACCTGGTCCCTGGCACTCCTCACCACTGTTCTGTATCCTTTCAAACATCACTTAGAGGATGTTGAGACCTGCAGATGTGAGCACAGCCGTTAAGGAGTATCTGCAGGGGGAGAAAGTGCTGCGCGGCATGGCTACTGCAAAGGGATTGCATGGAAAAGGATGAAAGGATCCCTCTTGCTACTCCAGATCTGGGTCCTGAGAAAGCCATCAAGACTGTTTATCTTTGTGTAATATCTGCAAAGCCTCTCTGACAAAGATGAGTAAGTGGCTGTACCACTTGATGTTGAAGGGATGCTCCAGAAGGGATTACTGGATGAAAACCAGGTCACCAGCTCCTGAAGAGAAATGGAAAGAGAGGTCATTTGAAAGGCAGGGTGTCTCCAGACCTTGATTTCCAGTTCTGGCATGTGAAAAGTTCTTGGGGGGTCTAGGTGCTGGAGGTTGGTTACCATCCCTGAATAAATTTGCCTTTTGTATTTGTTTCCTTTTGGTCATTTACTTTCAGTGTGGTAACTAATAGCCTGGCTATATATCTTGCTAATTGCCTCTTCTCTTGTTTTGCTATTGAGTTTACTTATCCCATGTGTACACTGGTCTTAAATACACTTAGCTGAAAATTGGTAAATTTTTATTGAGTAGAGGAATAAGGTTCTGGACCAGGTTTTCAGCAGAGGGAACGAAACTCCTAATAGGTTTACAAACAGGTCCATACAATGGTATTTGCAGCACTTGTATGCTGGCCTGCCAGAATCTGGGGAGTTTGAGACTTCCCTGAAGGCAGGACACTGTCTGCTTCTTGTTTCTGAGTTGCTGTCACAGGCTAGAGGTGTAGGAATAAGTCTCTCACAGAGGCTGCCACCTGGCAGAATCCATTTTTCAACTGGCAAGCATGTCCCAACTTCTGACTTCTCCAGGAGCATCCCTGGAGGGCAACTAGGCAGTCTCAACACCCCCTCCCTGGCTGCTCTGCAAAGCTACCATCAAAAGATCCATTCCTGTGTGATCATCAAAGGGTACACAATGCTTCAGATGAATTCCTACTCTAACAAAGCCTTATTCAAAGACATTATGGCAGCAGTTTTCCCAAAATGGGATGCACTGACCTAACAGACACTTCCCAGTAGAATAAGGACCTACTCCTTCCCTTTTTGCCCATTTTTTGCTCCCTGCTACACACTCTTGCACCATGTGGCAGTTCTGGATGTCTCTGGATCCTTCTGCAAATGGATGCAGCTCATTAACTCAGAAAAAAAAAAAAAACCACACACTTTTTTCCCCTTGGTTACCAAACATTACAGGACATTGGACTGACAGGCAGCAGAAAACCACAAGAAGGGTCTAAGGAAACTAGAGATGGTGCACAGGACACAGTGGAAGCATGGAGCTGAGTGTAGGGAAAGGGCACAAGAATCATGTCTTCATTTTGAAGGCAGTAGTGCACCATTAGATCAACCCACCAGATCATGACACTTAGGTTGATACATCCTTGGGTCTTCTAGAAGTATTACTCCAGGTATAATTGAAGACAGCCTTCTTCCAAGTGCCCCAGGCTGGTGACTCACAGCTGCCCTACAATCAACATACGACCTTTCAGTCATTCCCCAATGACAAGCTCCCATCTTACAGGAGGTGTTTCAGGTTTTAGTTCCAGATGTATTAGTTAGTATTTTGCACCTTCAATGAATTTCACCCCTTTTCTGTTATTTCAGTCTGAAGTGCCTTCAATTCCCCCTGTACAACATACCAGTTCTTTTCTGCTTGGGAAAACCTTCCAGGTTTGTGCCATCAACACACTTCATCAACATGCTTCTGACATTTGTGCCAATTTAGCATTTGTATTTAGGCTACATTTTCAACAAACCACATGCTACTTCATATACCCTGACAGAGGATGAATTAACCCCCATCATCACTTGGTACAGTAAGTACAGCATTTGATGCTCAACATCCTCCTGGCAAGATTGTTATAACTCCAATGGAAATCAAAAGGGGTCTTTGCACTGATGTTAGTGAGCCAGGTCACCATGCCAAACAGTTGAAGTTTAAGATAAGTAAGTGTAAGTTGTGAAGAAAATGGTTTGAATATGCCAGTGGGTATTTAGGATAAATTTTGTAGCTTTATATTGATCATTACAATGGGAAAAAAACACCCTGTGTTTAAACAAAATTACAGTGAATTGCTCAAAGGCAAAACAAAATTCTCTGCTCAGCTGTTTGGCTCACATTCATCTCCCTTTACTCCTATAGAAATGACATTTTAATTAACTGTGTCAGGTGGATGTGTAATATCTCTGCTGAAAAGCCTGTATCTGCTCAGCTGTGTGTCATAGTTTCTATACCATTAACATCTACAAGGGGTCACGCCTTCATGGCAGGAAGATCCAAATTCTGAACAAATAGTTTGTAATACATAATCTGGCTAAACTTTTCTTCTACTGGCACAAATGTATGGAAAGTAGTGATTTCCTTGGATTATTTAAATATACTTTTTTTTTTCCATGAGCAAGCTAAAAAATTTCTATAGTAGGATGAAAAATCAGTTGGTAATAAACAGTTTTGCATGGGACTGGCTGGCTAAATGGTAACAATTTTGTTCCTCGAGTGAGTGCTTTTAGTTATGAATACCTAAGTGTGCAAATGTAAACCGTTGCTTTTGCAAATATATCTGAAGCTCTGAGGTTCACTTTCTGTGAATGTTAATGGACTCAGAATACAATCACATGAATATTCAAAGGAAGCGTACACAAAAGCAGCACAAGTGTGGCTGAAGCAAAAATGCAAGTCCGAATCACAGCTTCCCCCAGCCCCACCAGTGTGAGCAGCTTAAACTTTGAGAGTTTCACAGTACTGACTGGACTCTGCATTTTTCAGGTAAATATAGCACAATACAAGCCATGAGACTCCACAGAGTCTTAGGAGGAATTTGACGGTTGTGTCACAAAGTCTGATTTAGATCTGAAGCTTTCCTAGTCACCTGTCAGCTTAGGCGTAGATAGGATTGCTGTGGTGTGGGCAATTCTTCTGCTGGCATGACAGGAGATGGTCAAAGAAGAGGATCACTAGCACTCTGAGGCTCCCTTGTCAAACCAGGAAAGAGGGTGAGCAAGCAGGGAAATAATGTGTGAAATTCTCTGAAAGGGGAGGGATGAAGGTGAGCGATTTTTTTAGGTTTTTTTTTGTTTTATTTTTTTTTTAATAGCAGTGTCAGGGTTTAAATTGCAAGTGTGTGATTTTAACATCAGTGAGCAGGAGGGAGAGACAAAAGAGGAATGGAAATCTGTGTATACACTTATATATGTACTTGAACATATATTCTTAATCTGTCACCTGAAGATGTGCCCACTTAGCTGCAGCTGTGAGTGGGAACCTCTGAAAGAGTCACAGAAGCAGGAGTGGGCATACAAATATAATTAAACTCCAGGAAGCTGAAGTGCTGCATTTTGTTATTCAGGAACTTTCCTGATGCACTTTGATTTTACCTGTAAAGAAATTACGCACCAATGCAATCTACAGGGAGAGAACATTGGAGGTTATGAGCGAAAACATTCAAAATTAAAGAGACAATCCAGACCTTTGGAAAAGCTAATGATATTTTCCCAAGTGCATCATAAGCATACGATCAGTGAGAGCATACCACACAACAGTAATGTAAGTGGCATCTTCCCCAGAGTTAATGGGAAACTGAGGCACATAGGTGGTTGGAGCTCTGATTCTGCAGAGCACTTAAATAAATGCTTCAAACATGGCTCATTCTCACTGATGGCAAACATTGCTTTCCTAAACTTAGTCCTGTTTGTCTCAAATCCTTCCTCCTTAAAACAGGGATAATGTGATGACTACACTTAGTTATTCTGTGGTTAGAAATATGCACAGGTTTACTTTGCTGAGACAAAAGCTACGTATGTGGAGACAAGAACAAGGGATGATCAGAGACGGGCTTGGTATAGGAGTACTGCTGAGAATATCAGGCACAACTATCACAGGTGTGATGGTAGCAGGAAGTGAGGAAGAGCAAGGACTGGGGCTGGCAGGTGATAGACAAGATAGGTATGTAGGAAGCCTCAGAGAGATGTACTGCTGAATTTGTATTGCTGTTTCAATGAAAACTAAATGTGACACATTTACCACGCAGAAAACACAGTAACAAGCTGGGGCTTCCTAGATAAGCTTATACTACACCAATTTAAGTGAGGGATACTGGGGAAAGGCTTGTGTTTTCTCCTCGTTCACTCTGCAAGATGGGCAAGACATGATGGGGCAGAAATTGGCCCATTTCTTTTCAGTATATTCCTTTCTAGTCCTCTTCTCAAAACCTAAGGCAAAGCTGCAGCGATTAGTGCAAGCTCTATGGTCAGAATCTTAATTCCTTCATACCACCTTCATTTTGCCACCAGCAACTTGCTTTAGTAGCTTCAATGGAATATGGATTATATTTATTTATTTTGTTAGCAGGAAGGGTTTAGGTAACGTAGTCATTATATTAAGCCTTGATGCCTGTTCCAGCAGCTTAACAGCTGATGACAGACCCTCAAATAATGAAATCTAAATGCATTTTCAAGTAAATTAAACACTTCCTCTTATTATACTGTATTATTGGCACTATGTCAACTGCCATTTTACAGATAATGCTCCAGAAAAGTAAGATCTGATAAAAAAATTGCATTTCAGTTTACTTCATTTACCAGAATTTTAATTTCAGTATTCTGTGGCTGACTCCATAAATGTCTCATTATAATAATAACTGCAACTCTATGCACAGTTACATCAAGACCTTCCAAAACTCTAGTATACAAGGTCACTTGCTGTCTGTGCAGTTCCAACAGTGAATAACTCACTCTCCATTCTACTCAGTGTCAGCACCTCCTGCCTCTTCTGGAAATGCCACCAAATGACTTGGAGGTGGTATAACCACATCATTGAAATCAATTTACCGAAAAGGACCGTGTACCTTGATATATGCGGAGATTTGCTTTGATAATTTATGGAAAATTGCTGGAGAGGCCAATACTGCATGGCTGCTTTTCCATTTTTCTTCCATGAGAAGATCTGGTAAAAAATCAGAATTTGAGTAAGTTCTGTCTCCCTTGTGTCATATAGGAAGCAGGCTCATAGTCTACACCAGCCACGTGGGGTCCCTCTGCATTCAGTGGAGAGACACCTTCATCCCTCTTACTGTAGGCTCTCAGACTTTATGTTGAGGGGCCACTATGATTATGGACAGTCCCTCCTCAAGAAGACTTACTTTTCCTTGGCTGGAATTTGCCAAAAATGTCGCCTTAAACAAACAAGCAAACAAACAAACCTGTCAAAAAGATTCTTTTGTGCCTCTTTCACAAAAAAAAAACCTGTGTTCTTTGAAATTCTTCTGAATCTTCACTTTGAAGAGTATCCAAACACTGAAGTAAAACCGAACACCTTGTTACTAATTTTCTCTTTCCATATTCCAGTGATCCCTGCTTTCTCTCCCATTTTTCTCTTTATTTTCCAACAGAGGGACAGCAGAACAGAAAACAGAGAAGACTATTAACTACACTGTTAAAGGTTCTCTGAACAGACAGACAGGGACACACTCAGGATTCTCAGGGCAAGTACAGCTTCATCGTAGGGTATTCTCCGCAGAGTTGTACAGGATTAGGTGAGCAGGGTTCCTTTTCACTTTCTCCTCAGTCATTAACCCCCAGCAATCTTCATACTCCTGGGTTTCTCTGAGCTGTAGGGATAAAAGAGAATTTACAGTAATGGCTCATTTCTGCCAGATCTGGGCCCTGGCAGCTGAGAGTCTGCTCCTTTTGTCAGCCTGGTGACTCAAAGCAGGCAGGATGCTGCAAGTCAGGCAGAGCAGCCTGGCTGATTATTCTGCAAATATTTTTCTTTACAAATTTGCTTGCATATCAAAATATGAGTTTAGCTGATAAAAGCCAACAGCTCCATCAGCGTCCATTACAATCTATCAAGCAAATACTCAGTAATTCCAAGTTAGTCCACGGACTACAATACATTAAAGTGATCTTTATAATTGCTCTTTTAAAAAAAAAGCCATCATTATAAGAATTACTTAAACATGGATTTACCAGGCAGATAGCTTGTGATGTAAATGACTTGTGTTTGGATAGGTAGAATGCATACCAGAATGCATTCTCAAATGAGAGACCATATTGACTCTTCCCAAGCTGTTATGGTCTATTAGATAAATATTATCTTGGTTCAGGATTGTGGTAGTTCTTCTATATGCACAGTTTCCTGATAAGCCATATGGACTTCTCAGATAAAATTGTGTCTTCAGATTTAGAAAGTGATATGGCTGAATAGCTGTAATGAGTATGAGAAAGCTCCTGTTAACAAATTAATCGGAATGTGTCACTGAATGCCCCCTCCCCTTTCTGTGTTAGCATGTGCTATAATACATACCCGGCAAACAGCCATTCCTCTGTGGTATTTTGACAAAAAACACATGCCAAGGGCACAGCAACCAATCCCTGCACAACAGTTGTGGTTGTATTTGTGTCCCAATGCTACTGTGATTTTTCTTATTATTTTCCATCTTGTCCACACAAATGCACATATCCACACAACCACAGCTCACTGATGTTAACAGAAAGAACTTCACAGATTTCAAAGGCATGGATTTCCATCATGCATTGCCTTTTCTCACTTAATGTTAATCTACAAAATACATTTTTCAGTCATCAAGTTCAAAAACTAAGTGGCTTTATATTTCATCTGCATGACTGTGAGCTCCAGAGATCCTTTGTAATTGGTGAAGAATATACATAAACTGACCAAGGCTGGGACACAAATCATTAGCTGAAGCCAGGTCCCAGCTCTGTAGGTGACACATCAAGCAGCTTCTCTATCCTTAACAAGCATGAGGATTTGTCCTGTACATTTGTGCATTTCTCACCACATTGGTGTGAGAAACTGGAAGGTGAATTCCAGTTTGTTTAAAGTGACTTTAGACTTTAGAGTGGACTATTTTCTCCTTTGTACGCCTTGCAAAAGAGGTCTTTTGCTACTGCCTAAACAACTGCTACTTGAAGAGGACAAAAAAAGACATTATTTCTGGATAAATAATTTTTTTTCCCCAGTTTCTTCTCATGGTTAAAGGAGCTGACTTTGTCCTGAAGAGCAACACAAAGGTGTACCTACACAGCATGGTTCAGCATTATGCAGAGATAACCTGGGAACCAGAGGGTACCACAAGCCTTATGACTCCTGAGCGCTTTCCTGTAACTGTGACTCAGAATGAGTAGTGTATCAAAGCATAAGTATCTTGCAAGGAGTTTTTTGAAAGGATCTAAATTTTTCTCGCAGCAGAAAGTGTCACATGGATGCTGGGTAGGATGCTCCCAGGGAGCTGGGGAGGGTGAGTCTCACTTTGGGAAAGCAATGGTCCATCCTTTGGATGGCTACAGGCAAGACAGCAAGTGCTATTACATTATTTCTCACAAACAGGTTAAGCAATTTTATTTTAGACTATTGTGTATTTTACCTCCAGACCTTAGAATCTGAGGCAACAGACAGCATGTTGAGAAAGTAATTTTAGCAGGTGAGGAATGTAACTCCATTTGGTCCTGTATTCCATGACTTTCTTATTTTCTTAATGTTATTTAAAAGTAGCTCTGCTGTGGATGGCTAAATTTGTTCTCTGAAGCATGCTGCTGAAATGCAAACATCATACAACTTTGATTTCCTATGAATAGAGAACACATGCTGTTACTGAAAAGAACATACAAGATTGCCAAGCGTTTAGAAATCAAATGTTAATTATGAGTTGGAATGGGAGGACACAATGAGCTTTTGCCCATACATTGTGGAAAGAGATAATTTCTAAGCCTCTACAAAAAATTGTACTTTGCAGGTCTGTTTGGATTCCTGTATCTTGTCCGGAGAGTGGCATTTCCTGCTCATGATTTTGCAGAGGAAGCGGCTGCAGGCACTGTCTAATGCTGCTGTCCTACCTTTAGGAGGAGGTCATCAGCATCTTGCCTGTGCTCACGTTCACAACCATCCTCATGTATCAGGGTTAAGATGTTCAACTTTAAAGAGCCCGACTGTGCTTTAGATGTGCTATCAATACTTTTATAAGCCAAATTACACAATGGTGATTTTATTTTTTTCATGGAAACATGCCTATTTCTGTATTAGTCTTTATGTCAAGTTTGGAATGTGATAATAACATAGTCATGAACCTGAAGCATCAAGAGGTGTCAAAATAAAACCAACTGCAAGCAGCTGGTTTATCCTCCCCAAAATTTCACCAGCAGCAAGGGAAGATGAGGCCTATTTTTAGCAGTGACTGGATGACTGGATCCTGAAACATGCAACTTATCAAACCAGAACAGTGCACTTAGCAGGAGTTTTGGCTTTTGTTTTTCCAGGCGCTAATAACTTAAGCAGCTTATTCAAAAATAAGGTAAGGGCACAGCCTCCTCCATTTCCAACATTTAAGTCATCTGGGAGGAACTCTCAGTGCTGGATAGTGTATAACTGGCAGGAAATAATGCGCACTTTACTCTTGCTGACACAATGGAGGTTATTACAAGAAGTCATCTTGCTTTATTCAAATAACCATTTTGTAAATAGGCTTTGTTTCTGTACCTTGTATTTCAGCACTGTCAGACTCTAAACCTAGCAGAGCACTCTGTGTCTGGCTGTTCTGAAGGCAGCCATCCCCTCCATTCTCCAAGAAACGCTGTTCTCATGCAATTTCTAGCACAGCCCATGCCCTGTTCAAAAGGCTTGGATAGGCTTGAATAAACATCTGACCTTCTTGAGGAAGAAAATGTAAACCTCCCTCCCCTCCCACTCCAGCTGTGGTTCTTTTAGGTTCTTTTCTACTATTTGTCTTTATTTATCAAGCAAAGACAATATGCTTGACCCTATATAAGAACAGAAGACTTTAAGATTCAAAGAAGCCTTCAGCTATAATGGAAACAAGTGAAGAAGTTCAAAATTGTGAATAAATATAAAGTATGTAGGAAGTAAGTTTTTATTTTAAGTGTTTTACACTGTGAAGAATACATAGAATAAATAAAGCCCCTTGTGCTTCTACGTACACAGCATATGATGAACCTCCTCTCCAGCTCAGTCTGACAACTGCTCCTGTAATTACATTGCAGGTTTGGTGGAAGAAGTGAAGAACTGTGTGATTTGATCAGCAAGGGTTTGGAAGTTCTTTCATGCTTTTATTTTACTAAAGCATCGCTATTTTCAGCCAATTTTAATGTGTGCCACCAGAACCCAAAAGTCACTTACATGGATGCGGGTTTTATTTTTTATTAACTGCATGCCTTTTCATTTGCCATTTTTAACTGAACATTTCCTGTCCTCCTTCAAATAGTTCTACCTTCAGCCTCCAAGATAGCAGCAAGGGAAAATCAGGCCATTTAAAAATAAAATAGATTACTTCTGCACAGCTTTCTTTAATCAGAACCATTGTAACTGATGGCTCAGAGCCTTGATTACACCTCTTCAGAGGGCACCCCTTGATTTTGTGCAACATCCCTGATTATTTTATTTACTTATTTATTTATTTATTAGCTTTTACTTTCTGCCTTGGTTTCTAGGTCACAGAGTTGAGGCTCTTTCTTGTTTTAAGTGCATTGGCTTGTTTCTCAGTGGCAGGTTATTTTTCTTACGGGGTTATGAAGTAAACATGACTCTTTTTCAGAGGAAGACAAAAATTCCCGTGATCACATATTCCTGGAGTTCTTTCTTTTCCTCCCCAGCCCCTGTGGAGAGCAAGACTAGACCAAGAGTCATTCCTCCCGACCTCTCCCAAGCACCCGCAGAGCTAAGGGCCAAAAGGTCATTTTCTCAGGTTTCCTCTGGAGGGAGAATCCAAAGGTCATTCCCTCCCACCCCAACTCACCCCAAATGCATCTGAGAGACATTTAAATCTCCTTTGAAGAGGAAGAGACTGAGTCTGTGTGCTTTACCTACTGCCCTCAACAGCCAAGAGATGTGAGCCAGGGTTATGCATCAAATGTTTCCCTTGACGCTCAGACTTACTCAGGCCTGGCCTAGGGTTCAAGGTTTGGCACTTTGTGAACTTCAGTGAGGATGGGCAAACATTGCTCATACAGCTGTGAAGTGGGCCTCACTGTTTCTGCTTCCTTTTCTGTTCCCCAAAGCAGCCTTCTTCCCAGAGTCCCCAGGATCCTCCTCCTTCTAGAACCAGGTTTCGCTAGTAATTTATCAGATGCCATTAGGGAATGGTGTTGAACAGCTCTTAATGTCTTGATGTTCCTGGTTCTTGGGAACAGAGCTGCAGGGATCATTTTATAAGTCCTCTTAGAAATCAAACCCAGATAGACTCACCCAGCCTCATCCAGAGCTCCTGCTGCTGATGCCCACTGCGTTGCTATTCATGAACCCTTGGACTAGTTTTGGAAACACACCGCATTTCCCAAGAATGAAGTAAATAGGCAAGGATCTACACTTCCTTCTCATCCTTTTCAAGCACAGTCTCTTTTTTTTCTTGCTCTCCAAATGACCAAGTAAAAGAGAGATTTCTCATTGTTAATTTCTTGGACCTGCCTGAGGGAGGAAGTAAGAGAAGAGCAACAGTTATTTCACAAGGTCCCCTGCAGAAGGGGGGCACCAAGGGTCACTTCCTCTCAATCTGTCCCCTCCAAAGGAATGGAGTTAGGCTGTGTCAATGCCATGGTCTCTTTGTGGTGGATACGCAGCCAGAGGTCATCCCCTGCCCCAGCCCTGCTCTTGCTGTGGATGCCCACACTCTCCTGCATGCCTGCTTTTCTCACACATGGGGGGCAGGGGAGATTAGTTCTTTTTCCCTCTCTCTGCTTTGTATAGATAGAACTCACAAGTCACTACCTGGGCCTCTTTTTGAAAGAGACAATAGAAAAAGGGCAGTTCCTAGCGTTTTTTTTTTTTTTTCTGAGGATTTTTTCAGGCTGCTGGGGCATAGAAGAATGAACTGAGCAAAGTTTTATAATCCAAATAAAAGTGAAATGCTGAAGCAAAGGTTCTGAGCCACTTGGAGGTTTTAGTAAGACTGTCCAGAACAGCTGCAAATCCACTGCAAAATTTTTATTGACCCTTGGGTACACACCAGCCCTAAATTTAGGAAAAATGCTAATCTCCTGTGAAGAACTGTAAGAAAGCAAGGCTCATATGAAATATACTGGAAAATCCTGTTTCTGTGTTACTAGACAGAAAACAATAAATAAAAACAGCTACCCTGCTTGTTGTTTTGAGGTTGTTGCAAGTCACTCCTTCAGGGCTTGATCTGAACCCTTTGAAATAACGCAAGTATTCCGGTTGAATTTCATGCTCTTTGGGTCAGGCTGCAACCAGGCTTCCATCTTTAGTCTCTGGGAAGATCTTTAAGGAGCTAATGTAGAATTAAAAGATTTTGTCAAGAGCTTCCTTTTCACAGATGATCTGATTCTTTCAAGTCTGGAGGCTAAGTTTTGTTTAGAGATAAGGGTCTGCAGCTCCTGCTGAAGCCAATGAGCTTGTCTTTGCCACCTCCAAAGCAGAACCAAGGGAAATAAGCACTGTGTAGCTGCTTACCTTAGGACAAGAATTTGGCCCCAAGATTAAAGAAGAAAACATATTTGTACATTGTCAAGGCATCCTACAATGTCAGCCTCAACTATTTTAAATGACAAGAACAGCAAGCTGCTCAAAAAAGATGTGCAGGCTTTTTATGTACTCATAAGACTGACTGAATAGAGGAACTAACTTGGCAGCACAAATGATCATGTACCCAGAACTTCCTTGTGAACTCCTCAGCAAGATTCAAAGCTCCTTTTGACACACTCCAAGACCGTTTACAAGAGAACATATTCTAGTCCAGGCTTCCTTCTTTTCTCCTCCTCCCCACTTTCTCTACAAAGCCAGAATCACTCCTGGTACTGCAATTGCAGTCTCCATATTTCAACACACTAAAAATGAGTCCAGGATTTCCTATTCAGCTCTTGAGATAGTGCAGTTTCCATAGAAGACACGCTGAAGAACTTCAGGTTTATTTCCTAGGTGACATATATCTCTGTGATGTCGTGAGTCTTGGGTGGTAAACGGCTGCAAAATGCCCTGAGATCCCCGTGTAAGTGAGCAGTATTGGTGTTCTACAGCACCTCAGCACTCTCAAGTTCCAGACTGGCACCTTTCGTCAGTGCTGTGGATGACTCCCCTTTAAACAAAGGATTTGCAAATAGAAATGACATACTGTTCTACACACACTGGTCTGCATATTGGTGGGATGCTGGTCCTCTGCACAGCACCAAGCCTTTCTGCCCATGCCCAGTCATTCCAGGACAGGAGAGGGGACAAGATCCGCTCTTCTGCAGACTTGCTTGATCCATTCAAGTGTGAGCTCGTACCACCACCACCTGTGATCTTGGATCTGTGGCTCTGCTTTGGAGCATTACACACTTCCTGTGATAATTTGTTTATTGCTACACAGCAATGCAGATGAACGCAATGAATTTCAGTCACTGGAGTATCCTTTCCTCCCCTCCTTCCCCAGATGCTAAGTACAAATCCGCTTAAAAAGCAGAGATCTTTCTACTTGTAACAGAAACTTTTATCTGCATAACAGGATGAGAAATTCATTAGCTTAAGTTGTGTGATTGTAACAGCTCATTAGCGAGAACTGTGCCTTTCAGAATGAGTGGCCTCCAGCCCTGCACGGAAACTGTCAAAGTTAAGGATAAAGGTATGGGACAACTTAACCACCTTGGAAGGCAAGTTCTTATTTTTAACTATGCAGACCACAGGGTTCATGAAACGATTTTAATGAACAGCCACAGGCCTGACATTCAAATCTTCATTTGTGTCTAATTGGAAGCAGAATATGAAATTGATAAATTGATCTTTCTTTGAAGAAAAAAATACAAATTTCAATTTATAGTGGTTATGCTTTTGGATTAATATTGCCTAATTGCAAAAAGTTGTGGGTTTTTTTTTTTTTTTTTTTTTTTTTTCTTAAGGTAAAAGAAAGATTCTGATTTCAGGTGTAACTGCTGCAAAATACTGCTGTAAAAATCTTAACATGGCTACTCTTAAAACAACCGAAAACCTGCCTCTTCTAAATAAAAAACACAGCAATTAGTCCTACTAATTTGTTGAAAGAAATAAAAGATACAGTGGAGTTCTCCGCCATTTGTCAGGTCAAGAAAGTTATTATATGGTGTTTTTTCATCTGTGGAATATCAGAAGGCATGGCCTTGATGAAGCAGGGCATTTGCAGCATTTTATAAAATGTATGAGGGGAGATTGGAATGTATTTTTCAATCTTCCCTTGCCAGCCTCCATGGCTTTAGTAAATTTATGCATCATCTGTTAAAGTTCAATACGGGGCACTGAGTCCCAAAATGTACTTTGCAGCATCCATAGCAAATCTTCTGATCTCTGCTTTCACTATCTGAGCAACATATGCATTACAGTGGAATTTGGGATCAGCTTTTATGGTGAAGGGTGAAATGCTTACTTAGATAACCTATAGTATCTTGGCTTCAAGTGTAATGTTTAGGTGCAGATAAATGATTGCTTTTCATTTTCCCCAAAGATAAATGATAAAAGATACAGTTTTATACTAGGATTTATAGACCTCTGTACCAGCACATACATGGACATCAAGTACTTATTTTAGAATGTGCTTTAAATACAAATATTGCAAAAGGAAGTTTTCAGTTATACATTTCTGAGGAAGATTATGCTATTTGACAGAGCATGATGGCTCCAGTAAGCCATCAATGTGTGTCTTCAGTTACCAATGAGCTTTTCTGGCTTTACTGTTCTTACTTAATCCAAACATAGTTCAATACCTTTCCTCCGCCTCAAAGAAAGGAAACTAAACATTTTTATGTACGTAGCAGCACTACAACTTCACAAGAATTAACAAAACTTCACAAAGGAATTGTGTGTGGGGAGGCTCCAATGCTTTCTGTACTTTTGTTTCCAAGTACAGCTTCTACTATAGCATATCTTTTCAGTTGTTTTCGCAACTATTCTGTTTCCACACTTGCTGCATTTTTGCTTTGTTCTCCCATATGTCATTTGAGAACAATGCGAATGTCATGTGAGGTATGATGCTATTGGCATTGGAAAGGCAAAGTCACAAATGGTAATTATTGTTGCAGGGTGCAATTGAGGAGAAAGATACCTGATTTTTAAGTTCATTCTTTAAAATGTGATCTCTCATTTACAGTGTTACGAGTTGTTGCAGAGTATTTATCCTTCACAAAGCCCAGCTGTGCATGAAGTATTTTGAATTACACAGCTATTTGCAGGTAACAATCTTTATTGGAAAAAAGAGATTTACCTAGGTTTTGTACCAGGCAAATACAAGGCATTTTTTCATCAGAAAAGTCCTCCTCAAGATCCAAGTGTTTTAAAACAGGTACGCTTATCTGTCACAAAATAAAAAAAATCACTATTCCACTTCCTTATGACCAAGAACCACCGAGCCTTTTAGCGTCCACATACACTGTTGAGGCTTTGCCGGACAGCCTTTCAGTAGCACCGAATACCCACAAACCAAGCCCAGCCGCCTCTCCACGTAGCCCCGCCGCGCACACCCTCTGTCACGGCGGTATCAGCCGTTAACGGCACCGCCCCGCGGGGGCCCGCCGCCGGCTGCGCGCCCGGGAGCGCCGCCACCGCCCCGGTCTCTATCGCAACGTCTGATTGGCTAAGCGGCGTCGGGAAGTTGTCCGCTGATTGGTTGTGTCCGGGTGCTGTTGCTATGACTCCGTTGCTAGGGCCTCGGCCGTCTCCAGGCCCTGCAGGAAACATGTAATGAATTATGGATGGTTGATTTTCTCAAAGAGGCCTGATCTGTAATGCAGATGAACTGCAAGGCCCTCCTTTTCTTCTGGGTTCTTAAAAAAATATATATATATTAAAAAAAAGTAAAAAAAATTGAGTTTTAAATCAGAATCTGGCATTTGCACGGCTGTCTTCAGTCACAGCGGTAACTCCTGAATACTGATGTTAATTCTGATGCAAAGGCAGGGCCAGAGGTCACTATCTGTTATTTGTTGAGGAAAAGCTTGTAGGATTTTCACTGAACTCTATGACCCATTGGGGTATTGTGTCCTCCCTCACGGCCTTTGGTTCAGAGACAAAATAGGATACAAAAACCAGAAGTGGTATTTTTTAACAGTCGGAAAGGAAATTGTCCCTGTGGAGTATGATGGAGCAGGAGGAACCCAGCAGCCAGGCCAGCCAGCATGATGGATTTTCTAGCCTTGTAAACAGTGCCTTTGCCCAAATGTGACCTAAAACTTTCTATTGGTGCAATTTGTGCAGCTCAGGCCTTCACTAATAAGGTTTCAATGGCCTTTGGCTGAGGAGAGCTTCCCTGTGAGTGCCACATCTATAATGTACATGCTGCACACAAGTGTGAAACTGGATATTGTTACCCACAGATAACCCTCCAGCTGGAACTCCCCACATGAACAAAGCCTCTGATGTTTCATACCCGAATAAACAGGTTGCTACAAATCACTTCATTTTCCTAATCTTCATCTATTAAGAAGTACAGTGGATGTTATATTACATAAATTATACTTTCCTGTACCTAATGTACCTAATGAATACTGACGTCAGAAGAGACAACTCTCTTCTAAAGCAGAGTTTAGTTGTTTAGTTCTGGTTCATTTCTTTGTTTTTTTATATCAGAGATAAATCATTTCAAAACTTTCTGTGTCGGGCCTCTGCAGGCAAATGTCAATTGAAAAATTACTAATTTTAGAGAAAATAATGAGCCTGATCCTTATTTTGAGTCATATCGTGTAATTTTGGCCTGACTCAGCCAAGTGTGAGCATTGTCAGTGGAGATACCTTGGTACCTTGAAGGTTCATGATCAATGTGAGGGACGAGGCAGCCCTGCTCCTCCTCAAAGCCCTGTTGTTTTTTTTTTTTCAGAAAGCTGCACACTAAGCAGTTTACTCACCAAGGAAATGACTGAGAAATTAGATGAAATCCTACAGATTTTGTATTGTGGAATTTGTACATTTTATGCCTTAAATCCTGACAGGTTCATGGTTCTTCCTTAGGGAGAAGTAAATCACACAAGAGCTCTGAGGTGAAGATGGCACATATCTGACCCTCCTGTGATTCAGAGTAGAATGACACTTTATTTCCAGGATTATTAAACAAAATGTTCTGTTGTATAAAAACCGATGAGCACTAAAAAAAATAAAAAAATTAAGAAAGTCTATGAAACGCGGCATACAGGTGTAGAAAACACTTACTCTAACCTCTGGCCATTAGGCAGTCCTTAAAAAGTTCAGCTGCAATGGCCCTTATGTTTTATTATTTTCTATTATCAAAATGTTTTCTGTTGAATACAATGGTTAAGGCAAAACCATATTGCCTATCCCACCCATTCCTGACAGAGCATTCATCAAACTCCAATAGAAAAAAAAAAAATAAATCCAGGCTATAGATGTGTCATCAGAGACCCAATGATGCTGAGAAATGTCTGAGATGCAGTTTGCTGCAAACACTGTATTAACATTTGTGTATGTGGATGTGTTAATTTTATTTTTTTTGGTTCTGTGCAACATACATTAAAATGAAAAATATGTTAACAGTTTGTTCTTGCAGGAAAAGTAGGTCATGTTTTTGTAAAACAAGTAATTGTGTTTTAAACTTTTCATTGTAATCTTTATTTTCCTATCTAATACTCTATGCCTAACCCATTGGAAGATGATTGTTCCTATACCTATATAAATACAGCATGCACCAAGAGATTTGGAATAGCTTAAATAGTCAGCAAAGAGGCAGCAAATGACTTCTTAAGCACATGTGCAATTTAAGCAAATACATATTTCCAGTGCTATAAATGGCCTTAGTATCTCACCATATTTTCTATTGAGGAAACACAAGAAAAATTCAATCAGCAGCAGCCAAATTCTTTCTGTAGCTATGCTGTCAGGTTGTGGAAAAGACTTAGTAGTGCTGGGTGCTGTAACAATGTCTGCAGCACAGCTTTTTCGTTCATGCCTTTGTCTTAACTTCACTAAAAGAATGCTTGAACCTGCAGGGCAGAGAGACCTCTACTCCACTGAGCATTGGATCTCCCCCAGGACATTTTGTAGGCAGCTCTTCAGGAGGAACCTTGCTGAGTTTTCCTGATTAAGATTCAATAATTCCCTTTCCTATGTTTGTGAGGGGCAAAGGCGGAGCTGGAGGCCTTTATGGTATGGACCTAACAACCTGACTCAAATTGATACAATACAGACTGGACAATAGGTCAAGTGTGAGAAGGTCCAGAGTCATCAACAGGGAGAAAAATGATGCAGGAAGCTTTCACAAAAGAAGCTGCTCTTAAGGAAAGAGATGAATGAGGAAAGAGAAATTTTTAGTGCATGATGAGTTGGAGGTTGGTGTATGGCCAGAGTGGAGCAGAAGGCAATCTTCGGAAAGCAGGAGTGGTTATAAGAAAGGAAGGAGAGGAAGTAAATTTAACTTTTTCTTTCTTTTTTTTTTTTTTCTCCCTCTGTATATGTAGCATCTGATTGAAAAGAACTCAAATTATTTCCATAGAAAATATCAAAGTTTCTCCCTCCCCCCAAATTTTCAATATTACTGTTTCAGTAGACATCTCTTCCTTTTAGAAACAAAAGACTTCTTTCAATTTTCTTATCAAGAATGAAAACATTCTAAAGCTTCTTTTCTATTAAGGAGTCTATGAACAAAAAAGCTTTGAATTTTTAACAATAATAGTTTTAAAATAGTGCTTTAGCAGAAAAAAATTCTTCACAAAGACCCTTCTATAATTTAAAACATTTTCTGCTGAAGTAATTTCAACTCGTTTGTGCTGTCAGTAATCTTCATGGAATTTATATTAATCCACAAACATTGTACAGTGTGATGAAGCTGATGAGAATCAACAAAGTAGAGTATCACAGCCCAGATAAAGAAACCCACTGTTTAATGCCAGCTACTTAGGAAATGTCAAAAGTAAAGTGAGTTTCAGGTCAAGGGCACTGGGAACACTTTGTTGGCAAACCCTAAGACAGACAGCTTTTGTTATTAGTATGAACAAGGATATGGTGAGCCCTTTTTAATCTATCCTTGGGCCTCCTTCTAGCTTCCCAGACACAAATCCGTCCCATTTGGGCTCACCTCTGTGGTATTGCTGGGTGTTTTTTCAAAACATACCCTCTTTGGTCTTTCTAATGTTCCCCATCAAGTTTGCTAAAGGCCAGGATTTCAGTGAAAATCCTTCTCCTAGGAGACATGTGGGCTCAGTGCCAGGCCTTGAAAGTGCAGGAAATAGTGGGTACCTATTCTTTTTTAAACTTTCCATGACCAGGATCTTTCTTCACCCCTTGTTTTTCTGCTATGGTATTTAAGAGTACCTGTTTCAAGCCCATTTCTATCTTGCATACCTTTGCCTTTGAGCACTTTGGCGCACTATTCTGGAGCATTTAGATGGTGGGTCATGAGTGTAACTTGTTTAGCACCAGCTAGAGAAGTTGTACCTCTTGGTACAACACTAAATTGGCAAATGAAACTTCTGAGGAAACAGGACCAGAATGTGTGTGGGTTAATAGCTTGATGAATCTTTCTATAAGTAGCCCTTTAATGGAGGATGGGGCACTATTCCAGGTGACGAGAAAGCAAAGGATCTGGTCTGGGAGAACTAACATGGTATGTACTGATACAGTTTGACACAGTGTCCCCAGAAGGCTGCTGCAAAACAAGAAGGATGTTGACATTCACTCCATAAGGAACAGCAAAACAATTTGGCCCTGTAACTTCAGAGCCACAATAGGGTCCTGAAGATGTGCACCCAGTCAGTTGTGAAAGACAAGAAATTTTGTACTGATTTTTCAGGTTAACAGCATGGTTTGATTCTCTCCTTACTGATGTTTTTACCATCTCTTTGAATTTTCAGGGATCCCCTGAATTCATGTTTAGTCCTTGAATGATATGTAGCAGAGAAAAGGTCCCAATATAAAACTGTGCAATGTACTTCCTAACATGCATGCTGTTAACATGCTTGGGATATGGCTTATACATTTTTACGATACAACACTTGGAATCAAACTTCTTCAGTAAAAAGTCCGGGGCAAATTCTGTTTAATATCTTTGTGATGATCTGGATGAGAGGATCAAGTACAAGTAAGTTTGTAGACAAACTTAGAGTGCTCAGTAAGTTTGCAGAGAACACCAGGTTGAGTGGGAGTGCTGATCTACTGAAGGATAGGAATGCTCTGCAGGTGGATCAGAACAGGCTGGATTGATGGGCAGAGGCCTGTTGTATGAGCTTCAGCAAGGCAAAGCGCCAGGTCCTGTACTTGGGTCACAACAACCCCATGCAATGCTACAGGGGAAGAGTGGCTGGAAAGCTGCTTGGGGGTGTTGGTTGACAACCAGCTGAATGTGAGCAAGCTTTTGCCCAGGTGGCCAAGAAGACCAACAGCATCTTGGCCTGTATCAGCACCAGTGTAGCCAGCAGGGCCAGGACAGTGATTATCCCCCTGTACCTGGCACTGGTGAGGCTGTACCTTGAGTGCTGTGTTCAGTTCTGGCTCCTCTCTACAAGAGAGACATTGAGGTGCTGGAGCGTGTCCCAAAAAGAGCAATGAAGCTGGTGAAGGGTCTAAAACACAACTGCTGTGAGGAGTCACTGAGGTAACTGGAATTGTTTAGCCAGAGAAAAGGAGGCTCAGGGGAGACCTTATTGCTCTCTACAATTGCCTGAAAGGAGGTTTTAGTGAGGGGGGTGGCAGTCTTTTCTCTCAAGTAACAAGCAATAAAGACAAGAGAAATGGCCTCAAGTTGCACTATGGAAGGCTTAGATTAGGAAAAATTTCTTCACCGAAAAGGCTGTCAAGCATTGGAACAGGCTGCCCAGGGAAGTGGGCAGCCACCATCCAAGGAGGTATCTAAAAGACATGTAGATGTGCTTAGGGACATGGTTTAGTGGTTTACTGGTAATGATATGTTAATAGTTCAACTCAATGACCTAAGAGGTTCTTTCCAGTCTAAAAGATTTTGTGGTTCTATGCAATGCCTCAAACACGCTGGTATTTGCTGTCTTCTGCACAATCCTTTTCCACACAAAACTTGTTTCTGAGCCTGGAAAGAGCTTTTTTCAGAGCCAGCCATAAGCAGTTACTCCAAAACAACTGGATATTGGACTTCCCTTCCCATTCCTCATGCAGCAGCTGTTGGTAGGAATGCTGTAAGTGTAGCCACAGAAATTGCTTCAAAAGCAGCTTGGTATCTGCTTCAGCTTTTCAAATCAGCTGGCAGCTGACTCAGGAAGTTGAAGCCAGCCGGCAGTGAGATGTCTAATACGTATCCAGAAATTACTGTGTATTTGCAGTAATTGCCATACTGACACATCACAGTGTTTTGTCCGTATTCTGTGGTCAAATAGAATTGGTCAAAATGTTGCCATTTATCCAAAACGGAAATAAAAAATAAGAGGTATAATGGGACTTTGGTTGTTGATCCCAAGTGCCAGAATTCTACTGGATTGCAAATACCTTCTATTACATATAGTCTGGGAACAAAAGGTGCCATGATGGGTAGGATCTTCCTGGAGAAAGGACCATGATACCAGAATTATGGCTGTTTCATAAGGAGTAAGCGCAATAACAGTGATATGGTAGCTGGTTATGTAAATAATAGTAGCATAAATATTTAATTTGCAATAGTTAACATTACTCAGTTTATTTGCAAGAAAAGTCTCCATTTCCCCTTCAGCAAACCCTGTGTAATGCTGTGGGCTGCAGTGTTGTGTGTTATTTTTGCTTTTCAAGAGAGTTTTGAACTCACAGCTACCCAGAGAGTTGGCATGTATGAATCTGCCTAGGCTAACTTTGAATTTATAGGAATTTTATTTGCATTGGTATCAAAATTCATATTGTGATCAATGGAAACAGCACAGAGCCTTAATTTCCTAAGAGTAATTTCCTCTAAGGTGAGAAAGCACCACAAGACCACCTAGCTTGATCTCCTCTATAATACAGTCTGTTTAGTTTTACATGATTCACATATATTTTCAGCATGGTGACTTTAGTTAATTTATGTCTTCAGGGGTAACAGTTGCATGCCACAGGCATAGAATAGAAAGAACAAGCTGTAGTGCCAAGTATGTGTGAGGCCACAGCAATGATAGAAAGCTTATTAAATGGAACATGCCTAATTGATCGCAGTTAGTGAAAGTGATACATTCACCCATCTTTTAACTAATTTTTTTCCAATTTGACCTCAGAAATGCTTTCCAATCTTAAATCTGCCAATCAATATGATTCTGTGCATGGGAGCCGGAAATACAAACGTACTGCCTAGGAACATTTATCTCTGTCTGTTCAGATCTATTTTGCTTGGAGTCTTTTTGTCAGTTATAGTCTGTAATTTTTAAAATAGAAAAAAAACCCCGAAACCTGCAAACCAATAAACCACACCCACCCCAAACTCCAAAACAGGCAAATAAAAAAAAATCCCAGTCTCCAAACCCTCAGGCATCTCCATCTGTCCAGTTGTTCATGAGAGGGAGAGTGAATTCATCCTACCACAAAGTTGTATTAAACCACATTTTTTAGGAAGGTGTGTAGTATCCCCTTGAAACCTTCCTCCAGCAGTGAGACTCTCACCTTCACTGATAATTTTTTAGTGTTTAATTATCCTGTCTTCAAGAAAATGCATCTTGTTTGAAGGGTGAGTTTGTCTAGCTTCAACTTTCAGCCATTCAATCTTGTTCAAGCTTTTGTCAACAAGATTGAAAGCCCTTTTTAGTTATCTTTTCCACCAGCTAATATATATATATATATGCTTATACAAACTGATAGAGTCATTCTATAACTTACCTGAAGTTCTGCTTCTAAACAGCACATCTCAACTCTGGCTTTTCCTACATCTCCCTGAATTTCCTTTCTTCTATATGCTGCATGGTCAGAAACCAACGCTATCTTCTAGCAAAGTGATAAGAAAAGAGGAAAAAATTATCTAAAGAAGAAGAAGAGAGGTTCAAAAGGAATTGCTTGATGATTAATAACTGCGTATTTGGAAGAGCATTTCCTCTTGGAAAGGAAACCTCTGTGTCATGGGTCAGCAGCAGCAGTCATTTTTCTCTTTTTCGTAGCAGCTGGTGCAGCACTGTGTTTTGGATTTTCGGCTTGGGAACAGTGCTGATAGCACCAATGTTTATAGTTATGGCTTAGAATGTTTAGGCTGGCCAAGGACTTTCTGAACTTCATGCTCTGCCAGGGAGGAGGGGAAGCCGGGCGAAGCAGAAACAGCGCACCTGACCCAAACTGACCAAAGAGGTATTCCATATCACAGCACATCATGCCCAGGATATAGAGATGGAGAGCAGAGACCCGGAAGGTTGGGGATGTGTGTGCACTGCATGTTCAAGACTTGGTATCAGGTGATGGGGGGCACTGCGTGGCGTGGCTAGGAATCAGGTGAAGATCTGTTGTATTCTCTTTCCTTGTATT
>JASSUY010021231.1:1091-43818 GCA_032466535.1 Forpus xanthops | reverse complement strand
GCATCAAATTTAATTTTATATTTTTATCATCTAATGAGATTTTTCAAGGTCTCATCTAAATTTTTTTAAAAAATAATCTCAAAACCAAAATACTTCATGTATAGTAGGGAAAGGAATATCAAATAGGAAAAGGAGAGCATGAAATAAATGTGCAACTTATATTAAGTAGCACTGTAGGTGTGGCTTACATACCCATGTGGCTTTTGCTGCAACTTGTGACATCTTTTATAGAAGTGTCACCTTTAGGAGGCTATTTTTGGCAATGATGTTTCAGCATGGGATTTTAAGGGTGACAGTGAGTATTGGCCATACTCTCAAGAGATCACCTTCACGTTTCTTCAAATATTTCTAGGCGTATTAAAAAAAGTGAGTAATAGATATTGTTGAATAGCTATGTACCCTTGATTTATTCTTTCTTATAAAAACAGATTCAGTAAAAACTTTGCCAATATTATGGTATGTTTTTCAGCAGTATTCAAAGCTATTACTTTATTTGGATAAACAGCAGTTAGTACAAGTCTTAAATATGCATGTAGAAAAGTATTCAGGCTTTATAGCACTTGTCACTTTCCGAGCAACTGAGGCAGCAAAGATTCACCATCTGTGCTAGAAAAATGTTAATGCAAACCTTTTATATCTAGAGAGTCTGGTGTTAGCCTTCTTTCACTTATTTAGCCACAAATAGGCAGCAGACATTTATGAAACTTAACTGACTTAGTTTTGATTCTTTCTTCAAAGGGTATGAAACTGTGTTACATCTTTGTAACCTACAAGCTTGCTGTGTGTGAGTTAACAGACCTCTGCAAACTCTGCTAGCAGAGGCTTTGACATTTTCATGGCTTATAGAGAAGTCAGTCATTACAGAGAGGCTACTAAATTATGGAAGCAGTTTTGATCTTGCAGCTCTTTGCCACTCTTGCTTCCTATAAACTTTGAGGACATTTAGGGAAAAAGTATTGGTGTATTTGATTGGTGAAGTGGCTCCTGAGTTACTTAGAGCCTTCATTTCTAGGCCGTGCTGATCTGCAGCTCATGCTACAGCCACTTCTAGGAGACTGCTGAGAAAAGAAACTTTTGCTGAATCCAGTATAAGGATTCCTTACAGAGCTCTGTTTCTGTCTGTGCACAGCCTCCAGTCATGCACCAGATGACAAAAGACAGACAGAAAGAATTTTTTTAAAAGAGGAGGCAAATACTGTGACATTTTGCTTTGCTGCTTCCTTGGTATGTTTCCTGTCAGAATTTGACTTAATAAATAACTCTTAAAATCTATATTTAGAATGGAAAGCATTTTAGCAAGAAATAAGACTCAGCACAACCAAATCTATTCAAATGCAGCATAATTGAAATGTCAACATAGTCATGAGATGCCTCAAGGTGTTTCTTTGGTGAAGGCTAGATGTGACACAAAATAGATGTCTGAATATCACAGTACAGAAAAAGTCTGTTTACTGAGCCAGCAGTGTATGCTTGCAGCCCAGAAAGCCAACTATATCCTGGGCTGCATCAAAAGGAGCATGACCAGCAGGTGGAGGGAGGTGATCCTGCCACTCTACACTGCTCTCGTGAGACCTCACTTGGAGTACTGCGTGTAGTTCTGGTGTCCTCAACATAAAAAGGGCATGGAACTGTTGGAAGAAGTCCAGAGGAGAGCCATGAGGATGTTCAGGGGGCTGGAGAACCTCCCTTATGAAGATAGGATGAGAAAGTTGGGGCTGTTCAGCCTGGAGAAGAGAAGCTGTGTGGAGACCTTGTAGCAGCCTTCCAGTATCTGAAGGGGGCCTATAGGGATGCTGGGGAGTGTCTCTTCATGAGAGACTGTAGTGATAGGACAACGGATAACAGGTTAAAACTTACACAGGGGAAGTTTAGATTGTTTATAAGGAAGAAGTTATTTGCTGTAAGGGTGGTGAGGCACTGGCATGGGTTTCACAGGGAAGTTGCGAATGCTTCATCCCTAGTGGTGTTGAAGGCCAGGTTGGACATAGGCTTGGCTGGCATGGTTTAGTGTGAGGTATCCCTGCCCGTTGCAGGGGGGTTGGAACTAGATGATCTTAAGGTCCTTTCCAACCCTAACTATTCTATGATTCTGCTCCTCAAGTCTAATTTTCCACTCACCTTACTGAATAATTGAAAGGTCTTGGCTGAAGCCTGACTTCTGTAGAGGTCCCTGTTCTTCCCTCCTTCCATGGAATCTGACAGTTCAGAGAAGGGCTTGATCCTGAGGGAGAGAGAAGTTCAACAGCTCTCCATTCTTGGAAGCGGGGAGCCTTTCTTGGAGGGATGCCCAGCATTATCTTGGACCTCCTGCCTTGCTTGGCAGTACAGATCTTATCCCTTCTCAGTGAGTGCTAGTGGGCACACTTTGCTTTGGAAATATATTGGAAATCTTGTTTTTCTCAAAGTGATGGTTGTTTCTTCACTGCTGCTGGAGTGACTTGAAATAAGATGTCACCATTTTGCACAAGCTGCTATCCTCCCTTTTTTGGCAAGGGCCAATATTTCACTAAATATAGAGACTAGAAAGTACCATTAAAGTGTTTTTTCATCTTTCATATTTTTGAAAATGAGTCAGTTACTACCTGTTTCTCTTCTCCTAGGAAAGTCCTCTACTTGGTGACCCATAACATACCCTTTGAGTATGCTGCCCTGCTGACCTTCCACTGGAAATAAAATGACTGTGATAAATGGCAGTCATGAGGAATAGTGTGCCCTCTCCGCTCCCTCACACCCCCAGTTTCCTGGCTGGTGCTGCTGTAGGAGGATGGGCCATGATCATGGAGCCTATTGTGGCCATAATTATACCAGGTTTATTTATTTATACATCTATCCTAGCCAGCACTCTGGCTCTAGATTTCAGTCTGCCTGCGTGACACATCTTTTTTTAGCAATTGATAGGCAGAGAAGACTAATCCAACTGACTTCTGCTTTATGAGGCAATACAGGTTGTTGTGGGTTTTTTTTAAGAGGTTAAGTTCAGCTAGATCTTTATCAGCAAACTTATTTTAGAAGGAAAATGAACTTGACAACTGTTTTAACAACCTGAATGTTTATGCATGTCTTTGGTTAATGCCTTAAGTCAATATTTGTTAAGTCTGATTGATAAAAATATGTGCCTTTCATCAAGGTCAAATTAATTTGTAGAAATCTGCTTTTGCTTACCATGCTGCTTTTGCACAGAGTCCCTGTCAGACTTCACTAAAACTATGCAGGCATTCTCTCATTTAAATTATTATCTTCACTGTGAATTTCCTTGTGAATGTTACCTCATTTGGATGTGTCCTTTTTTTAAAGGATGCCTCAGATTTGATTCCAATTTAGGCAGGTGATAAATTACCTGACTTGACCTGATTCATTAATTTTAATGGTATTTGAAGTTTTTATTTTATTCAGGGCTCCTCTGATAGACCTATCTTATAGACATAAATGTCCATTCATCAGCTACTTGAAGGACATAACTTAAAACTGGTTGTGACTGCTAGGGTGCACACTGTCGACTTGTTTAGATTGTGTTCTGGCTTAAGTTTTCAGTGGATGTTGCAAATTGCATTAGGCAAATGTAAGGCTGACTTTGCATTAGATAGTAAGGTTTGGAAAGGAGTTCTGAAACTGTTTTAAATATTCATGCACATATTTATGTATATGCAAATGTTCACATAATTAAACTGTGTTTAAACTGCTGTTTTCACACAGTACAGCCATTCCATATGTTGAAACATAGTTCTAAAGTTACTCTATGTAGTATAGTGTAGGACTAAGTAAATGGCATAATTTTGTAACTGAGGTCATTAGAGTATAGCTTTACGGTATACAGAGATGGAAGATTTTTTCCTGATATTTAAGTATTCGTTGGCAAGTTTGTTACTGGAGTTTTCTGTGAATCAATTGCAAATACAAAAGCCATGAGATACAATAATGAAGTTAATTCTAGAAAGAAAAAAGAGCAACCAAACAACCCTCTCTTGCTATTCCTCTACTGCAGATTCATCTTGTGATGTACCTTCTCTTAAAATTTGTGTCTATATAATCAGTTGATTCTTATCATATGGTTCTGAAAATGGAATGTGCCTGAAATATAGGATCAGCTCATGTGTTTTTCTATAACTGTGGGGAAAATATAGGAAGGAAGGATTGCTGTAGGGAAGGGAAACATGACAAAGAAGTAGTTTAGCACCAGAATTGGAATAAGAATCCAACAATTTTTTTTGTTGCCATCCATAGAACAAATGTTCTTGTAGTAAAAGAAAGACACATACAACAAGTAGCAATGCTACACCAAAGAAATCATCAAAATTGCTTATGAACTGAATTTTAACGACTTCCTTCTTCTTCCAGTTTGGTAAGAGTTACAGAGAGACATGAAAGACTGTGAAAGAGCTGTTGCAGGAGATGACAGTTACTGCTTCCTGAAAGCTCTAAAATGTTGCTGTTACACACAAAAAAAATCTGATTAAGTTCATTTGCATTTGCAATGCTTCAGATGATAGCAGGGTGGAAGAGTTTGGTGGTAACCTGTCTTGGGGGGAGGTGGTGGCCATAGGTGCTAGAAAGAGGCAAGGAGTAGCTATGGTTAGATGTAAGGAAGTTAATTCATAGTAGTCATAAAAGAATGAAAAGAGAAAAAAAATAATATATTATAGGCTTAATGTATATTACAGTGCTTTAAGTAAAAATACAGTTGTAGTTGGGTAACAGTGAGGAGCTTGCAATAATGAATTTTCGATCCTGGCTTGCTGTCAAACCTCATTAATAGAAACAAGAAAGGGAAAATGCTGTAAAATAATACATTTTTGTCTTCTGAAACCCCTCTTTTTTTTAAAATGTGATATTAGAATTATTTTTCACAGTTCTGTAAGTATTGCATGTTAATTTTTTTAGTTGGAGAGACTGTGTCTGTTAGAAGCAGGTAGAAAGAAAAGCTTTTTGTCTCTACAGTTCTTTGTTCTGTATACTGGGCTGAGGACAGTAAAACTGTTTGGAATGGTTCTTGGGAGTAACTAAGTATGTTCAAAATGGAGAACTTTTGTTAGTGCGCTGGAGGGAGAGAAAATGAGGAACATTTAGCAAAATTAAAAACTTGAGAGAGATCAAAAAGATGTCAAGATTTCCTTACTGTGAGGGCAAGACCCAGAAACTTGTAAGGTAAAGATAAAAACCTCCTCTAGACAGGCATGTCAGAATTTCTTCAACCCAAACATCATTGAAAGTCAATGGGGCTGCAAAAGAATACTGAAGAAACAGGCACTTTGCTTGTTTCAGCAGCCCTTATTTTTTGTTTGCATAGATGGTAGCTAAATTAATCAGTTAAATTCAGATTTAGATGTAAACTAAATATTTTCCTGAGATATGGTGTACAGCGATAGTTCCCATTGAGACAAATTCTTCTAGCAGCTGGAGTTAAAAAATGCCCAGTGCTTCTGAAATTCAACCACTTAATTTAGGAACTGGACCAAACGATTTAGTAAAAACAAAAAAATTTTTTTTTTTTAACTGAAACCCCTCAGGCCTGTACGTGTTGCTTTGAATCTTCTTTGGCAACTCACAGATTGTTCTTGAAAACAGTTTATAGCTGATTCTGTATTAGAAGTTGTACTTACAAGTTTTCAGACTCCATCTCCAATCCTCGGCTGAAAAAAAAACCTATCTATTGAAAAGCATGCAGAAAAATAGAGGTCCAGGTAATGTTCTTGAAGATCAAGGAAGTAGAAATGTAATATGTAATATGTAACATTTTACATATAATATCATATATATGTTGCATATAATACTATAATTGACATACATATTAACATGTTATATACTGTAAATATGGGAATATAATGAAGCCGTAACAAATAATTACCAGTATGTCTTCAGCAGCTGTTGTGGGGAGATGAAGGAAAATTTGATCTTCAGCCAAAAGAAACTGTGAGCAAGAGTGCAAGAGATACAAAATGTGCAGCAGAAGTAATGAATTCAAGGAGCAGGGTTAAAACCCAAACTGCTTAAGGGTCAATCTGCTCAGAAGTAGTATTACAGAGTTAAGTTGTTAAAAATAATTTATCTGAAGAAATGTGTGTGTTGGTCTCCTTTGGTAAGAAGGCAGATGCAGAAATACTGCTTTGCTTTTGACATAAACCATCCCTTCAGTTACCTGGCAGCAGTGACCAATCGATTCTAATACTTTCTGTATAGTCTCAAGGTAGCCTTGCACTTGGCAGGAGTGAGGGAGGAAAAGTAGTTTGTGCTGATAGGCTTTACAAAATAAAGCAAGGCCTTTTCTAAATTTAAATAGAATTATATCCTGGTTGTTAGGAAAAGTGAAGGTGAAGTGTACACACTTAAATTTAGCTGCTGCTAAAAATGCTTTCCCAATTTAATTTAAAATTTTTATTTTCTTCTTGAAAAATCTAATTACACTGCAACTGCTTTAAATTACTGCCTCTTTAATTGCCTTTTTATTTTCACAGTAATCATCTATTCAGATTTTCTACTGTACAGACTGTACTAAAATTCATGTACTTAATGGCTTTTATTAAAAGTCATTAAATAAATAAAGGATTTTTTTTTCTCAGCTGTTCCAATCTCATTTTTAACTTTGGACATGCAAAGCTCTTCCACTAGGCTTGGAAACAGGGAATGGCAAGAAGATAATTAACAGTCATATATCAGTTTCACTGATGTTTTATAAATATATTTGTGCATGTCTCTTCTCATGAGTGCGTAAGGACTTAGCTATCATTAATATGCAAACAGTATAATTTTTCAGGCACCAGCCCATTAGTAATACAAATATACTGCAGGAAAGATGGTTGTATCCTGTTTTTATTCTATTATTAATTTTCAAGAAAAAAAAAGGTGATACTATAACTGTGAATTTCTTGTAATTACAGTTCAAACTCCTAGCACGACTGGCTGTTATAGAAATGGTGGGAATATTTATCTCTGTGGAGAAAATTCTCTTTGAAGTCTAAGAATCCTTTAAAAAGTTCTGCTACTAAGTCAAGGAAAAAGGACATCTAATCCCAACTAAAGATGTTCCACATTTGTAAAAGGCTTCCTGCCTTTAGAGAACTCTTCCACTAAAAGATTTTGTTACTCTTGACAGTGATAAAAGCTGCTATAGATTTCTTTGACTCCTAACTAGTAAATTACCAACAAATGTGGTTCAGGAGAAAGGTTTGCTTCATGTTCTTTGAACTGGTGAAGACTACATAATGACTATATAATTTTGCCCAATTTCATAACCATATTTTATGAGGACAAAACACGCAGTGCTTTATGAAAGTCTTCTAATGACACACAAAATTTATACCATGCTGAAAACAGTCTCTTGTAAGAACGGTTTGAAGACAGGTAAATACAGTCTTTCGTTTTCCAAGTTATAAGTCCTGTAACCAAATTTATCTTCTGATGTGTAGCTTCTTATGATCATAGAATGCTAGAATTTTTTTGGCTGGAAGGGACCTTTAAGATCATCTAGGTCTACCCACATGCCATGGCAGGGACACCTTCCACTAGACCAGTCTTGCCAAAAAAAAAACAAACACAATTCTTATGATACTGAGATGCAAAAAATAGTTGCAAATGTAAACTAAGGGGATGCATTTCTTTGTTACCTCCTTAATCTGAATGTTGGGGGCTCCGCCTACTGAATCCTACATAGTTGAAACATGATAGTTCTCTAAGGAGATGACCAGGCTCTCTGCCTAGCTTGGAATGAGCAAAGAGCAACTAGAGTTGCATCCATGTTCTATGTTTCTACTTGAAGATGTAGTGAAAAGCTAGGCTGAGGGATACTAACATTTTTCTATACTTTGTGGAGAGGATATATCAAAATAGAGTTTGAGAGAAGCAGCAGTCCCCAAGAAACTGCACAGTCTTCATTGTCTTAAGCCAAGCACTTGGCACAGTTGGACTGTTCTCAAAAATATCAGAAACCTTAAAAATAGAAACTGGAGAAAAAAAGAAGCAGGTAGTTTTTTCACCCCTCTTTTTCTCCCTCTAGAAGCCAGGGAAGAGCCAGGTTAACTTTTAATGTGCCAGAATATAGTAGCCAAATGTTTAAGTAGCATATGAAGCCTTTGTGCAAATACCATAGCAATTCCTTATTTATTGTAAGTAGCTAGAAATAGGGCTGATCTTTGTAGTACACATTAACTTCTAAAGCATATCACCTGAGTCGCTAATTTTTTGGTGTTATCCTTTGCAGCTGTGCTTCTAATAATCTCAGACTCTGTGATGCTAAGAATTTTTGCATCATGTCTTATTAACTTATTTATCAGCCTTTTCAGCTTATGCCTTAGAGAATGAAGCTAAAGGGGCAGGATACACAGATGACATTTATTTGCACTGTTCCTACTAATATAATGTGTCAATGACATCTACTGTGAAGTACTGCATTTTTTTTTCCTGTAGATGAAATGGGACATACAGCTATACAAAAATATAATTGTTGTCTAACAATAAAACTACATGTGGCTGAAAAAATTCATTATTGGAGCATGCCACTTATTAGTTGTCTGGTTTATCAGATGGATTAAAGGAAGGGTTTTATTTTGGGCTCCAGATGTTTGAAATAATTAGAAAAATGTGCTGAAACAAATGAGAAAATAACAAATGTTGTCCTATGGAAAATTTTCAGTAAAAAGTAAAATAATTTCTAGGTATTATTTGTGCCTGTCACAAGACAATATATGGGCAATAATGATGCAGGTTTGAGCAGTGCTGCTGCACTGGGTGGGTCACTGACTTACACCTAAATGAAGCAGTGAATGAAAAAGAGTATTTTTGCTTTGATTGCAACTCAGATTCAGCAACACTGAATCAATTGCACATTGCCAAAGGCTGAAGTCTCATTAGCTGGATAAAATATAACAAAAGCAATGAAGAAAGAAGAGTCATGGTAAAATGGCAGCAAATGTTACCATACTTCACAGTTTTATTGCTGATCATGTTTTCAGCTGGTGCTCTATGTGTATGTAGTTCTTACAGAAAAATTATCGCTAAACAATCCTAGCTGAATGCATGGCGAGATGATGACAAATCACCAAACATAAATGGTGCGTTTCCTCCCAGACATCAGGACAGTAGGTTTCATTCACAGTGATTTTCTAAGCTTTGGGATTTGAAGGTTCTTATTTTCTAGCTTCTCTGAATGTCTGCATTTATGCGCAGTAGCATGCATGTTTGAGACAAGACTCAGATTCGTAACACTCCAATAACTGAGACATTAAGGATACCACTTGCAACGGTATTTTGAGAATTGGCAATTGTGAGTCTTTTCAGACACAAGCAGCAGTACACAACTCTAAGTGGAATTTGTCATGTATTATGAACTTCCAATGGGGCAAATACTCTCCAGAAGCCAACTTTCAAGCCAACCCTACTTGCTACAGAGAAAAAATTAAACTTTCAGCCTCTTTAGCTGGCAGACACTATAAATGCTGCTTCTAAAAAATGTGTCATTTATTCCAACCCCTGCCACAGTTCAGAAGTGCATGTCTGTCTCCCAGGAAGAATAAATGAAAAAAAACTGACAATTGAATAAGAATTTTATTTCTCCAGTATAATATTTCCTTGCTAGCAATTTTAAATTCTCTTCTACCTTAAAGTTCTTTCTCTTATCCTTGGCTGTGTTTAGTTGTGAATGTAAAAGCGAAGCTTGGTTACTGAATCACATGTTCCATTCTCTGGGATCTGTTGTTATTCAATCCTTTTATGTAACTGATTCCAAGTTCTTGACTGAGTTTCCAGGACAGGACTGCCTTGTGAGTTTGAAGTTTCTGCTTCACAATTTTTTGAGGATTTTATCTGTCAAGTGGAGTTGTATTCATGAAGAGAAACAATTTCTGAGGTATTGCTTCCATGAAAAGGCATGAAATTGGACATTGAAAAAAGCTATTATAGGTGTCTTTTATGATTTCAAGATGATTTAATTATGTTTTTCACGTGACTGAGAACTGAGCCAAGTAAATAGAATGTTAGATTTATTTTTCTGCCCCCACTTTTTGTTTTTTGCTTCCCCCTACCCTACTGTGGTATCAGGATAAAAAAAAGTAATATTCTTCTAGCCTCTCTGGAGCGTTTTAAAACTCCTATGCCCTTCCCAACTCTATTGCACCATTATTATCTGCAGCACTAGTTGAAGCAACAGAACAAAGACATTTATTTCTGCAGACTGTCATTCTAGAAGGGGAGCTTGGTGTGCCATGTAAGTGTAACATGGCATTACATTGCAACTGCCAGGTTGTATCTGCTTGAGGCACAATAGAAATCATAAGTTGAACACACCAGGCCATTTGACTGGACACTTGGCATGTATCAATATATGAAGACACGCAAACTCCTTGTTTTACACTGTCAGATTGCCTAGGGGCTTCTACACATGACAGCTCCTACACTCCATATCACACTTGTGACCATGCATAATACTCACCAGCATTATTAAAGTTGTGTGAAATGCCCTTTGGATCCTCCTTTACTCATGTAAAAGTCAGTCCAGCAACATTGGCATCCTCTTTACTTGGAGCAGCAAATTAAAGTGCCAAATAATAGCGTTTTACTGCTTCCATGTGCCTTCTCCCTAATCTGGAACTCTTAGTGAGAGGGAACACTTGTAAATGCAACAATTTCACAGCAGTCTGTGTCCTGTAACAGTCTTACTGATTTTATTTTTGATAGAGGATTTTAAAAATATGCTGATTCTGATTCATGATATAATGAAAGACTAAACAGCAATTTACTATGAGGGCAGAACAGAGATGTAGAAGCCAGGGCAGAATATCTGCTCATGTGTAGATGGATTTAGTGCATGATAAAATGTGAACTGGACCTGTTTGTGATACCTATGCCCAGAACTCTTGGGCTGCACTATTCAAAGGTGCACATATGCATAATAACCTGGGATATTATCCATCAGTGGCATTTTTTCCATTTCTGAATTACCTTTTAAAAAACAACTGTGCTGATTTTTTTCTAACCTATGCTACTGACTTTCAATACATATAATTTCCACAAGGTTGAGACAAGGGTAAGGTGTACAACAATTAGAACGACCGAAGCCCAGCTAGAACTTAACCTGGGTACTGCTATAAAGGAAAAAGAATGTTTCTGTAAATAAATTAACAATAAAAGGAGAGCTAAAGGGAATCCCCGTCCTTCATTGGATGCAGGGGAAACACAGTGACAAAGGATGAGGAAAAGGTTGAGGTACTCAATACCTTGAGCCAAGCCCAAAAGATGGTAGTGAATGGAGTTAAATCCTATTGGTGGCCAGTCACAAGTGGTGTTCCCCAGTGCTCTGTATTGACAACAGTTGTTTAGTACCTTTCTCAGTGATATGAATAAGGGGATTAAGCATTCCCTCAGTAAGTTCAGAGGTGACACCAAGTTGGGTGGGAGTGTTGGTCTGCTGGAGTGTAGGAAGGTTCAACAGAGGGATCTGGACAGGCTGGATCAATGGGGCAACATCAACTGCATGAGGTTCAGCAAGGCTCAGTGCCAAGTCCTGCACCTCGGTCACAACAATCCCGTGCAATGCTACAGGTTTAGAGAAGAGTGTCTGGAAACCTGCCTGGTGGAAAAGGAGCTGGGGGATGTTAGTTGCCAGACAGCTGGATATGAGCCAGTATTGTGCCCAGATGTCCAAGAAAGCCAATAGCATCCTAGTTGGTATCTGAAATAGTGTGGCCAGCAGGACTAGGGCATTGATCGTTCCCCTGCACTCAGTACTGGTGAGGCTACCCCTTGAATACTCTGTTCAGTTTTAGGCCCCTCACTACAAGAAAGACATTTAGGTGCTGGTACATGTCCAGAGAAGGGCAACGAAGCTGGTGAAGGATTTAGAGCACAAGTCTTATAAGGAGCAGCTGAGGGAACTGGGGTTGTTTAGTCTAGAGAAGAAGAGGCTCAGAGGAGCCCTTATCACTCTCTGCAGCTACCTGAATGGAGGTTGTAGTGAGGTGGAGGTCAATTTCTTCTCCTAGGTACAAAGAGAAGACAAGAGGAAACAGCAGCAAGGGGAGGTTTCGATTGGATATTAGGAAAAATTCCAAAAGGGGCCTACTAGAGTGCTGGAGAGGAACTCTCCATTGGAACTCTCTTATTAAGGACTGTAGTAATAGGACAAGGGGCAGTGGGTTCAAACTTAAAACAGGGGAAGTTTAGATTAGATATAAGGAAGGAGTTCTTTACTGTGAGGATGATGAAGCACTGGAATAGGTTGCCCAAGGAAGCTGAGAATGCTCCATCCTTGGCAGTATTGAGGTCAGGTTGGATGGAGGCCTGGGTGACATGGTTTAGTGTGTGGTATTCCTGCCCATGGCAGGGGGAATAGAACTAGATGATCTTAAGGTCTTTTCCAACCCTGACTATGCTGTGATTCTTGGCTGTTCAGCCTGGAGAAGAGAAGGCTGCATGGAGACCTCATAGCAGCCTTCCAATATCTGAAGGGGAGGCTATAGGGATGCTGGGGAGGGACTCTTCATGAGGGACTGTAGTGATAGGATAAGGGGTGACGGGTTCAAACTTAAACAGAGGAAGCTTAGATTTGATCTGAGGAAGAAATTCTTTACTATAAAGGAAGTGAGGCAGTGGAATGGGCTGCCCAGGGAAGTTGTGAATGCTCCATTGCTGGTGGTGCTCAAGGCTGGGTTGGACATAGCCTTGGGTGACATGGTTTAGTGGGAGGTGTCCCTGCCCATGGCAGGGGTGCTGGAACTAGATGATCTTAAGGTCCTTTCCAACCTTAACTATTCTATGATTCTATGAAAGGCCTGTCAAGCAGTGGAACAGCTGCCCAGGGAAGTGGTTGAGTCGCCATCCATGGGATTATTTGAAAGACAAGTAGATGTGGTGGCATTTAGGCGCATGGTGTAGTGGTGGACTTGTCAGTTCTAGGTTAACAGACTTGATGATCTTAAAAGTCTTTTCTATCCAAAACAATTCAATGACTCTATGATTCTTCTTTTTATTGATTGTATTAGGTATATATAGAAGTGATTAAAATTGCTGTATTAGCTTCAGCAGGAGCTTTTTGTGCAAGAAAATTGGCTGAGATTTGTTAACTGAAAATTCTTGTGGTGACCTGGGCCTGCAGTGTAGCACATAGTATCAGTTGCTGTTATTGAAGTATGGGAGAGAGCTTCCTCCTTTCTAGTGTCTTCCCTTAGTCACTGGATCTAAAATGGTCTTGGACTGGTGCAAGTGCTGCTCTTTATACCAAGTTGTTCAGAGCTACTGCAGAGATCATTTCTTTCTGAGATATATGGAGGTGTTGGTTGTGTATCTGCTGCTTTGGGTTCCCAAAAGCAGGGAGAAAGGTTACTGGTGTGGAGGGCCTTCAATAATTTAATTGTAAATAAAAACCTTCGGAGTCATATCCCGGTCTGTTTTATTGGTCAAACTCTAATCAGTGTAAAATTGCAACAGGCATTAATTTTGCAATGATGGTGTCAGTTGAGTCTTCCTGGTTCAGATTTTAGAAAGTTTTAGTTTACAGCCTTAGTAAAAAGATTTTCATTCTATTCTGTGGCTTCTCAATGAATAATATTTCAAAACATAAATACTTGCTCTAAGTTTATGGAAACTCATCAGCATTGCTCTCTGGAGTATGTAGTATTGCTTTGGTACTAAAGTATATTTTAACAAAGGAGTTTTCTCTTAATTCATATGTTAGATGATGCTATACAACAAGTTCACATGAACTTTAATATAGATGACCTTTAATGGAATCGTTTCTGAATGAGAAGGTATGTATGAGGAAGTCAGGTATTTCAGTCATCCACAAGAGGCTGTTTTAAGAGACATTGGACAATGATGATAACATACTGTGAGCATTAAATAGAGCTGGAAAATGTGCATAAAACACACTTCTTCCACTTAGAAGTCCTTGTTTTCCAGTGGCTAGATGAGCTAAATGGAATCATACAGGAACATGCATGTATTACAACACAAGACTGTAGGCCTTCAGTTACTAATTAATGATGTTTCCAGACTCTGAGACTCCGTAGTCTTTAGTTGGAGGTTGTTGTATTCAAAAAATTCTTAAAACTATTACTTCTGACATAAGTTCTTAAAAAACATTCAGTGAATGTTTGAAGTTACTAACTTCAGGTATGTGCGCACATGTGTACATATTTTAACAAACAAGCCAGAAGTATAAAGCATTATTAAATAATGAATGCTGTGAGAATTTAATAGCAGTATGTTTAAGCATATTTAAAATTATCTGCAGAATGTTAAATAAGGTTGAGTATTTAACTATGAGAATTAACATGATCACTGAAATATTTGATGATCGAAATAAGTTAAGAAGCAGTAGAAGATCTTGCTTCCTCACAGAGAAAGCTTATGCAACACATCTTCTAAAATACATAACATTACCTTTTCAGACATCAAGTCTCTGTAACTTAATTTGTTTGACCTCACAGCAAAGCATAGTAAGCACTTGTACATTACGGGGTCCAGACCTTCCAGTTGCTTTCAGTTTTAAAAAATAACCAGTGCAAGGGCTGTATGAGTATGCCACATCGATCCTGTCAGGGTTATTTCTCCTTCCTCCTCCACAGCTGCTTACTACTTTTCACATCCAAAGGTTGTGCAGTCTCACAATAGCACATGTACAACAGCGTAGAACAGCATCATATTGGAGGTTACATTTGTGAGCCTCATGATTATGAAATTTTACCCCCTTTTTTCCTTCATTAATAAACATAGCATGTCCTATTCCCTAGTGTGTGACTTTCCTGTTTGTTGGATTAAGATACAAGTGCTTGCTCTATTTATTGCCTGTAGATAGCTGAGTAGTGCAAAAGTCTCAAAGGTGACATGCCGCATGCTTTGCTTGAAGAAAAAGTGATTTACTGAGCAAGGATGTGCAACCTACTGTGTTCTGCCAGCTCTGTGCAGCTGTCAGTGCTGGAGGGAAGTTAGGGGTTAGAAAAGATGTGGGAGAGAGAGACAGTAGCAGCTTCTGCAGGGAGCAGTCAATGCCCAATCTTCCTTCCCACTGCCGTCTTGTCTGCAGGAGAAGGAAGAAGAGAGAGTGCTCTTCCTCAGCTCTTCATCTTGGCCTTATTCTCTTCCCATTGCTGCCTGCCCTCTGCAGATGGTAGTTAATTGTTTCTGTTCCCTGTTATATAGTTCAGAGTGCTGCAGGTTGAAGTGATGGTAGCAGGTCTTTGCAGGGAAGGAACAGCCTGTAGGGTCCACATGTGCCCTGAGGTTGGCAGGGACCTTTGGAGACAGTCTAGCTGATGAACCCTGTGTTGAAAGTAGGGTCGCCTTAACCAAGTTGCTCGGCACCATTTCCAGTCAGGTTTTGATTATCTCTATGGATGAAGGCTTTACAACCTCTCTGGGTAACCTGTTCCATTGTTCAACCACCCTCATTGTGAGAGTTTTCTGATGCTCACATGGAAATCCTGTAAAGATTTTTTTTTTTTCATAGGAGGGAAATAAGATTCATACCTCTGGAATGTGATTAATGAAGGATAAGTCTTAGTGTAGGGACAGCCCAGGAGAGGAGACCTGCCTTGTCAAGAACAGACTCCTCTAACATATTTAGATTTCCAGAGCTCTCTTTGAAAGGCTTCCTAACATCCTTTACCTCCCCAAAACATTACTGAACTTTTTTCACACCAGAGCCTGCTCTGCTCCTGCCATGAAGTTGCACTTTTTCTCTCCAAGAATTCTTCAGGTACTGAAATTCAATTTACTTATAAGGCAGAGAAATCAGAAGCTAACTCTGTAAATGCATTTTATCAGATTAGGTCTAGACTACTAATAAGATCACCAGAGCCTGCTCCTGTTGACTACAGAGTCCTTTTTGTAGTTTCTCTGCCTGTCTTTAAGGCCATTCACAAATTTTATTATTCATTAGTTTAATTTCTGGATTATTAATGAACACATTCAGTATTGTCAGGCTTCATGTCTCATTGCACAGACTGAATTTGATCCTGATTCTCTGTAACTCAGTGAACCTGCTTCAGTATGCATTCAATACTGTGAAAATGCCTAAAACTGTAAACTGGTTTATATGAACTTAAACAAACATGCATTCTTCTCATATGAAGGATATCTGTTATTTTAAATATATATCTTTTATCCAGATTAATAATCAAATAAATGATTTTCTTCTCTTTAGTCATGAAATCACCCAGTTTAAATTTTCCCATGTGAACTTTTCTTTTGCTTATGTTTGTGTATGGCAGCCAAGGTATAGCTAAAACAACAAAAGGTCAACATAATGAGGCATTTCCACTGGTGAAGCAAATGTGTTACTACATGCCCATTACCTGCTGATCTCATCTTTTAAGTGTTTTGTGATGCTATGGTTGAAGAACACCACATAAAACAAATTGTTTTGAACCTCATCCAAATATTTTAAGTCTTGATTCAGGCAGGAAGAAATTTCAGTAGTGCATCCTTGAAAAATGAATTTATCTATGAACATATTAGGGAGATACCTTTAGTTAAAATTTTGAAGATGAATATACTCACATCTGAAAAGGAAATACTGACTGGGGTATGGATTTGGAAGATTTGATTTGGTTAAACTGGAAAAGGGAAGTGATTTTGATCAGATATAAGGAAGAAGTTCTTCACTGTGAGAGTGTTGAGGCACTGGCACAGGTTGCCTGGAGAAGCTGTGGCTGCCCCATTCATGGAAATATTCATGGTCAGGTTGGACAGTTTTTCTGAATGGATGATTTATTTTAGGAGCTAGTAAATACCAATTTTATTCATGTATTTTTCCAAGCTGCTTACCATGAGTTGGGAAGCAGCTGTGAGTTGGATAATGCTTGACACAGAGAATTCAGATTGACCTGGGCCAGCCATGGGGAAACTCAAAATAGGTGGAGGACATCTAAGCACTTGTCTAAGGGCAAACAGGAATCTTTTTTCTAGGCTAAGTTGTTCCCTTTCTTTCCCCCCTAATTTGAGTATAATGGAGCACATCAGAAGCATATTGCAAGTTTTCCAAAATCTGACTCCTGCTTCTCTGCTGAACTTTGACTGAGATCACACATAGCTGGACTGTAAGGTTATGAATCTGACTTCTGATTTCTGTATCTCTTTTTCAGTAGTATATCTACCATAACAGAGTTATGGGCTGAGGTGTATGACAAAGTTCGTTACATTTTTGTCCTTTTTTTTTTAATAGTATGGTAGTCAAAACTAATAAAATAACCAACAAATATAAGATAAAAAGATGCTGTATTATTTCAGTCCAGCGAATGAATTCTATCAATCAAGCTGCCTTTTGCTCCTGGAGAAGCCAACTGTATATTGCGTATATAACATCAACAATAACAAACAAAAAAGAAACTTTAGGCAGATTACATTAAAGAGCCTAATCTGTGAAAGAATTGTTCAAAAACTCAGTAAATGAACTAGAAAAGAAAAATAAGGCTTACAACATATGTGTGATAAGAATAGTCTAGACATCAGTGTATGAATATTGAATCACAAAAACTGGATGAATAACACAGTGATAAGATCAAGTAAATTCATGAAACATGAAGCTGCCAAAAAGAATGTGAATATTTAAGAGAAAAAAGGAGTAGAGTACAATCAGGAGACTACTTCAGTAACATGTTCCCCTAAGATTTCCTTTGGGTGTGTTCCAGAGAAGGAAAAGTGGATTAATCTTAGTTCCATAATGAACAGTGATGTTTTAGCATAAAATACAGTGTTGCTTTAGGAATATAGTATTAGAGGGAACCTCATGGGTCACAAACACAGCCTCTGTTTTTTTCAGGGGCCTTTCCATATGCTGTCTTTCATGAATCTATCATGATCCATGTCAAAAACATTTATTTAATTTCTGGCCCTGCTGTTCCAATTCAAAGAGGAGTTCCAGAACCTGATTACAGTAATCGCTAGGAACCTTCTTATATTGAGCCAGAATTTATTAATGGGCAATTTATACCCATTTGTACTTCTGCCAATAGCCCTTTAGTTTAAATTGTCTCTTTCCCTGCTGTTGATCCTCTGATGCATTCATAGACAGCAGTCATAAATCCTCTCTTTTTTTGTCTCCTAGCACTAATCAACACAAAACCTTTCAGTCTGCCCTCAGATTGTAGCTCTCTGTTCTGCTAATCTCTGAGGCCATTCTCTGATCCTGCTAAGATCTGAGTTTATCTTCCAGGTATCCATTGGGATAGATGCAGCTACAAACAGCTACCTCTTGGAAGAAGGTGACTCATGAGCATCTTGGGGCTTGATATTAACACTTTATGGAAAAGACTTATCCCATTGCTCTCAGTGATCCATTTACATTTTTCCCAGGCAATATCACACCTATAGCCGATAGTTGTTCTCTGATGAATTGACAAAGATCCTTTGTGGTATTAAATTGTGAAGTCCTGAACTGACAGCAGAAGCTCTGCTTTTATTCCCTAGGCATATTATTGTGAACTTTGGACTGGTATATTTCAGGCAATTTCTTTTATTTACTCTAGCTCTGTATCATTGATGATTACCAACGTTGTTATCCTGGGTTCCACAGTAGCAGTCATTTTTCCTCCTACTTAGTAGCTGGTGCAGTGCTGTGTTTTTGACTTTTGGCTTGGGAACAGCATTGATAACACTGGTGTTTTTAGTTACTGCTCAAATGTTTACTCTGACCAAGGACTTTCTGAGTCTCATGCTCTGATAGGGAGGAGGGGAATCTGGGAGGAAGCAGAGACATGACACCTGACCCAAACTAGCCAAAGAGGTATTCTGTGCCACAGCACATCATGCCCAGTATCTAAAAACTAGGGGCAGGGACCTGGAAGAGGGGGGTTCACTGCTGGGTCAGGCTGGTTATTGGTTGGCAGGTGGTGAGCAGCTGTATTCTCTTCCCTTATTATTTCCCTCATCATTATTATTATTGGTGGCAGCAGCAGTGATTTGTATTATACCTTAGTTACTGGACTGTTCTTATCTCAACCCATGGGAGTTGCATACTTTTGATTTTCCTCCACATCCCTCCAGAAGTGGGGGAGGGGGAAGAAGGAGGGGGGAGTGAGTGAGCAAACTGCAGGAGTTACAACTAGGCTTAAACCACAACAATTATGTAATCAGTAAACTGTAATTTGCAGAGTGCTCTAAATTTGTCATTGATCTCCAGCGCATTACAAAAAGAGCAGTACGGAACTTATATATTACAGATGTACCTGTACAGCATAATTGGTAACCTACTACAGCCAAAAGGCCTTATTATCATCCACATGGCTCAGAAATAATGGCACTCACATACATTTTGCTAGGTGTGAATCTAGTCCTCTTTCATCCTGCCAGGAAAGACAAAGCTACCTGAGATATCTTCGTAAATTCCTCCATTGCTTGACAGTCCCAAGAGCCAGAAAGTTTACAGTATTGAGAAATTGCAAACTGAACTGTTTTTTTGTTAGCAGAAACAGACAAAACTTATAAGCTTAAGAATCTGGTATGAGCCCCATGTCAGGTCAGTAGGAACTGACAAAAAGGATAGTCAGATCAATTGGTTAATCCTTTCATTAAAAAGCCATTCAAGAGAAGATAGTTCTTTATGTCATTCATCTTGAATGAACTGTCATAAGTAGTCTCTTTTCTTGAATTCAAAAGGAGTAAATGAAGCCCGATTTTATTAGGGTGAAGTGCTGTGGGAGCAGTGTGAACACAAAACTTGCAGCTCCTTTGAGTCATGGTCAATGGTATATAATTTTAGGGAAATGAGATCAGCAGTATCTTTGCTGGATTGACTGTTCTTCTTTGGGATTAGATACCTGGGAGTTAGAGGAATATGAAAGTCAAGAAACATAAGATTTACTTGAATGTCTTTGAGAAAGGAGGGGTGCTTTCGTGGTCAGACCTGGAGCACTTTAGAGAAACTCAAGGGAGTGGAGGGGAAAAAAGAAAAAGCTGCCCTTAATATCTCCTGTGGAAAAAGAAATCACTGCACAAAATGAGCTAAATCTGAGGTGGATGAATTTAAGTATGTCCTAGGCTTTGAGAAAACAGAGCATCCTAAAGATACTTAGAACTACTGCTATGCTGTATCTCTGCAAATCTCATGGCTTGCTGTGCAGCTCCAAGTCTTGAACTGTGGGTCTCCTTGTGAGCTGTAAAGCACTCTCCTGTTGCTTGCCAAAAGTGCAACTTCTTATTTTAAATCTTGCAGCAGAAATACCATGCTATAACAAATAAGGAGGTTTCTGTAGCTGTGATAAAAGTGGAAAGCTCAGCAATGCTCATTCTCCACTGTCTACGTGCTTTGTAAACCATTTTGTGTTGATAAAAGAAAACCAAAGTAGGTGCAGAATTTTACTTGGATCTGAAAGCAAGGTAAGAAGGACAAGAAATTAGTGTCCCTGCTTATATCTGCTTAATTCCCTGTCTGTAGCATTAAAAATCATTAAGTTCTGCTTCATGAGTTTTCTTTGCCTCCTCACCTCTTCCTAAGAAACCTGTTACAAATCTGACCAAACCATGCATGAATACATAGTGTTCTATGTCCTTCAGTATTTCAGATATTCCCAGAGAGTAACGAACTCTTTGTCCAGAAGTTTTCAGGATCAGTTACTTGAAATAAAGAAGACAAAATAGCTAGTATAAACTAAAACTCAAACTACTTGTTTTTATATTTTTCTATGTATTAAGGGCATCTGACAATGCCCTGAATAACATGTCTTAACTTTGATCAGCCCTGAAGTGATCAGGAAGTTGTACTAAATGATCACTGTAGGTCTAGATTCCATTCCATTCCATGCCATTCCATTTGCTTACCCTCGATGTCATTGTATTTTGTGCTTTTCACCTTGTGGATTCACTTAGCAGGTTTAGCAGACCAATAGTGGAGCAAAAAATCTGGAACAAGAAGGTGTCTCTCATGCAGGCAAATAAGAAAGCTCTTCACTGGAGCTGTGGATAATGGCAATGCATAGTTTTAATGATCTGATGGATAATTTAAGAGAGATGTTGGGAATGTTAGTTCGAAGTCAGAGGCATGGTCGTCCACAATGCTTCTTAAGTGGATTTGTGGGAAAGTCTGGTTTCTTTGAAAAATTCCCCTGGCTTCTCTTACACTCCAAGTAAAAGTAGTCGTAAAGTGAAACTTGAGGCAAGTGATAGCTTGCTTCTTTTCCTAGCTGGTTAAAAGGAGAGAAAATATTTTGGTTTTCTCACTGGGCCAGGTTTTTTTGTTCTGTAGCCGTTATTGACAATGTACCTTGAAGCACGTATTTTGAGAAAGTAAATTTAAAATTAATTCATTAATCGATTGATAGGATTAGGCACTATTCACAGTAAAGTGAATGGAAAACTTATGTAAGGGAAGGAAATGTAAGTAGGATATCTCTTCAAATGAGGCCCTTTCTAAAAATACAGCAGAATGGATGAGGGCATCAATGAAGTTGTGAGAGACAGTGTGAAGAATAAAAAAGTGCAGAAAGAATGAAGGTTGAGATGTGTGACAAAAGTTTTTGGCAGAATTGGTGTATTCACAGCACTTCAGTTATATATACTGTAAGGAAAATGCAGCTGTTTTGCTGTTAAAAGCCACTCTGCAATGATTTACAGTCAATGCAATGCATCAGTTTTTGTGAAAAAATATGAGCAAATTGATTGGTTTTGATAATTTTCCTCTAATGGCTATCACTTGCTAATTTATTGTTGCTGTTCTCCAGCAGCCTTCACTGGCTGTGTACAGGTCCTGCTATTCTGGTTTAAGCTGCTCGCTATCTGCATCTATTATGGAAAGAGTGCAAAGGAGCCAAGTCTGTGAGTCGAATAGTTGTCATCCAGTAAAAGCTCCTGGCTGTATAGTATCAGACAAATATTTAAGGAAGACAATTACAGGCTGTAGAGGGTGATTGATCCATGTTTGCATAGAAAATTGAATGTAGATGTTGATTTTATACAGATAGAAATATTAAATAAACAGATATCACCTTATCAGCTTTGGTTACAGCTCCCCACTTCAGCATGCAGTCCCATGTGAGGTTACCTTTAAGTAACCTGGTGTGCATTCTGCTTGGGATTGTTCTTGGAAAAGTAAAACAAATTTGAGGACTGGACTAGGGACAAGAAACAAATAAGGCAAGATATGGTCAAAAAATATATCAGCTTCCTGTTCACCATGACACAAAAGGCAGGGAAATAAGCCATAAGACACTTGGAAACAAGGGCAGATTTAGACAATGAATGGTGTTTCAGCCTCCAGTCAGTCTAAGTTGTGAATGCTCCATCGCTGGTGGTGTTCAGGGCTGGGTTGGACAGAGCCTTGGGTGGTATAGTTTAGTGGGAGGTGTCCCTGCCCATGGCATGGGGGTTGGAGCTAGATGATGTTAAGGTCCTTTCCAATCTTAACTATTCTATGATTCTATTGATTACAGAATTCTAGGGAATGCCCTGATCTAATAGTGTGAAACCTCTCTTTTTTTAGAATAGTTGCATTATAGTAAGCGATAACTTTGGCTGCCAGCCACATCCAGGCACGTTTTTTCCCAGAATTTCGGCTTTATTTTGACACCGGCAGGCATCCAGAATTGAAACCCCACAGCTCAAATGTTGATGCAGATTCTTCACACTCATTTTCATTCTACTCCCAAGTAGAACTCAATGAATAATTATCAGGTGAATTAAAACTGCCGACATATTAAAATACAGATTTCTCTTTTTTGTTATGACATACCCAGTGATGTATGTAACAGAATTATATTATATATGCTGTAACAGAATTGTATTATGTATTATGTAACAGAAACTTTCTTGTACATTCACAGGTTATTTTCTGCATGAAGGATTGAAAAATATCTTGAGATAACTCCTTACGCTATATTCCTCAATCCTTTTATAATTTTACTGGAGGAAAAATGTTTTCTTTTTTTTTTTTTTTTCTATTTTTTTTATCATTTATCTGTAAGACTACAGATACACATCATACAGCTTGGCCCTGAGAAGTTTGAGATTTCAGGGGGTGGTGTGTTTATGCTTGGTGGGTTTCATGCTTGAAAACATGGCTGTGTATATTTCTACAATATTTCTTCTGGTTTTTAGTGTCATGCTTATGGTACATATTTAAGCAATAGATTCTAGGAAGGACTTCAGTAGTAATGACATCTATAATGGCCACTGTTTATCCAGCTTTACGCGTCCAGTGTTAAAGTATTAAGACACAATGTGTTCCCATTGATTGCTTTGAAGGCTATATGTGTATCAGTAAATCAAAACAAGCTTTAAAAAGATAGAAAATCAATTGATATGAGGAATAGGAAAAAAACATAGATGTTGAAACCTTTCTCATAACCTTGGCTGGTTTTTATAGGTATAATCTCACTGTTTTATATTTGCTGGGGTTTTTTGGTTGGTTGGTTGGTTTGGGTTTTTTTTTTCAAATCATTGCTTTGAATGAAAATGACTGATTTGCAAAAAATGAGTGTCTAAGCAGAGTAACAGTAGACCTCAACAATAAACCTCTGAGCAACTTCTGATAGCAATAAAATACTGATTCCTATCTATTAACTTGCTAAAATGCAATTTTCAAAGCAAGCTTTTTGTAATGTATGCATCATTTTTCCAAAAACAGGTAATACAAATGGTGGTGGTGCTTCCTTCCTGAGGCATGCACTTACATATAGCAAAAATTTTGTAAAATTTACAATTTAGCAGTAATAAAAATGTTTAGTAACATTTTGCTATAACTGATATTATTTACAGAATTGCTACCCAAATGCCAACAGATGAACTGCCAATACAAATGTGCCATCACCAGGAGTGGCACCAGGTGTTACTGTGCCGATGGATATGAAACAAGCAGTGATGGAAGAAGCTGCACAGGTAAACAAGAAATACACTGTGGCTTTAACACCTAGGTATCCTAATAGTGGCTGTCAGACACAGTGAGCTGGCTCTGGGCTCTAAGTGCAGGCTGTCCAGCACAGCCACTTCCTCACCTGTCTTCAAAGGTGTCTGTCAGGAATGACCATGGACTTGTAGGGCAGGCAGGGGGAAGAGGTGCCTCTTCAAAATGAGAGTCAGGCCTCACTCCTGACTCTTTGGTGCTCCTGTGCCCCAGCAGCAGGTATTCTTAAGTTACTGGAAGGAAAGCATCCTCAGCCAGGCTGGAGGAGGTAGGAGCATTTCCCCCTGCTCAGACAAGCTTACAGCTCATTCACGTGAGCTGCTCTCCAGGGTGGACTACCAGGAGATGCTGTAAAACTTGTAGTGTTTCACCTAATTTCCATAAAGTCACACCTGGATTAGAATTTGATAAATGAACATTCTGAAATCATGCAACTTAGCTGGGAATGTGACTGTGTAATTAACGGCAAACTGAAATTGGTGTTCTTTTCCATTTTTTAAACATATGAGTTCTTAATTCTCTATCCAGATATTTGTTTCTTGTTTTATTTTTTCTCTTTTTATAATCATATTGGAGTTCTGTTGCCTTATGTATGTGCTCATTATCAGTCACTCCTTTCTCTAAGTAATAGTGCAAAGCCAGGTACTTCATAAATGTAATTTATTATAAGTTCTTTTGCACTATGGGTGTCATGTTTTGTGATTAAAAATATATCTGAGGATATAATTTCAACAGCAATTTTTTAAAATGTCAGTTTAAAGCCTCAACCACTGTTAAATAGCATATCTTGATTTTATGGTATGTCCGTATACCCTAGTTGAGAAAATTGTTCTTTATATTTATTAGAGAAATATATAGGTTTTGATGCAGTGGATGATAGTTTAATGTAGAGGCTGTGACAGTTCATTTAAGGAAATATAAGGCATTGCCAGCATAAATAGGTTGAGGAAGATAATAAAAAATTCCCATTCTTGAAATGTTGCTTCATTCATCAATGCTGATAACCAGTGGTCTCTAATACTAAACAAGAACCCTAACATGATGTAGACATTGGATACTACTTGGAAAAAAATAAAGGTTTTATCTTTAAAAATTAATGTCTATTAAATTTGAAAACTCCTAGCCTTCTGTTTGGTTACTGTAGTAATTTCAAGAGCTGACATCTGCAATATAGTCATGGCCTGAGAAGGGGAAAACATAGAGCATCATACCATAGTGACTTAATGACTTAAACATTTCTCTTAGAATTCTGATTTATTGATGAATTCCCTTTTTTTTTCTTTCCTATCATAAATGACATCTCATTAATGTCCCTTCAGATTTGAATGAATGTAACACATATGGAAGCTGCAGCCAGATGTGTGTAAATACGGATGGATCATACTCTTGCAGCTGTGTGGAGGGTTTTGTGCTTCAGCCTGATAACAAATCCTGCAAGGCCAAAAATAGTAAGTTATAACATCTTTTTACCATAATTAAAATATTTTGTGTTTTTGTCCTATCTAGAGAATGCATATGAAAAGATAAACAGACAAACACATGAGAGGTGGACTTTCCTTCACTCTATTACAAAGAGCAACACCACAGCCTTTGGAAAACTTTTCATATATTACAGCAACACTCCAAGGGAAATATTAGAAGTTATTATATGATTATTATTAATTAAAGTGAAAGACTCAATTCAGCCAAGATTAAAAGAGTTCCCAGTTTTCCTCTTCATAAATAAATCAAAGCTTTTTTTCCTCACACAAACAAAATAGGTTGTTTATGCTGGAAAGACAATGGAGATAATAAGTAGACAGAGGAAACTATTGTGAGGTAATTGTACTCTTAGGATAAAAAAGAGAGGAGATTGCTTTGTCCTTCGATACCCCAAGAGGTGAATTTTGTGATATAAATATTCATACTAGGCTTTTTATTGCTTACTGCACATTTTCATTAGTAATAGCGAATTAGATAATTGAGGAAATCAGTGAATTATGTTTAACGAAGTGATATTGTACACAGTATGTTGTTATTCAGCATATTAAATTTACAATACTTTTATATTAAAACCTCCCAAAATTTCTTTAAGAAATTCATCAACATCCACAACGATTCAACACCCAAGTATAAACCTGTGTTTGCTATATATTTTTTAACTCTTCCTTTTTGTATATATTTTGCCATCAGAAAATAGGAAGGTCTCCTCTTTTTTTTTTTTTTTTTGAGGCTTCCTCACATAAATAGCATTGCTAAATATATTATGACTTGAGGAACAGTGCAAGTTACAGATTTTTTACTACTTGTACCAATTTTTATGTTGATCCACACAAAATATCTGTGATTTTTTTTTTTAAATCCACAGCAAAGCATTGTAAGATAAGAAAGTCTACACAAAGTAAAAGTATTTTAATATTCTTCTTCCTTCACTCCATGAAAATCGATAATGCAAGTCTAGATCAGGAAATCATCATGGTACCGGTACTGGGCTTGAGATGAGCCTTTGCGTTTCTCTTAGATCGAGCAGTATGTGCAACAACTAAGCGTTACAGTGAGCTGTCAGTGGCAGGATGGTCTTCATGAAATGAATCAAATTAACAAATAAGAATGATTCTTCTGTATTTCTTAATACTTCATTATGGTTATTTTAGAGTAGTTTTCAACTTTTCTTGCAATTTCAGAGAAGAGTTGCTACTCATTAATCAGAGAAATCACTGCAGGACAGTACAAATCAAGATCATGGTGCTGCAAACAAATGTGTGTTGCTCATTGCATTATATTTTTGTGTAAACACAACTTTTCCTTGAATTGCTGCTGGATTAAATTATCAATATGATGAATATTTGGGTCCAATACTTCCTAGGGCACAGTGGTCAAAAAGATGCCTGGTATAGTAATGAAGGTACTTTTATCACAGAGCTCTGAAAGAGCTACAATGACTTGTAGCAGCTTGTGCTGTTTCACTGGTCCTGACTTACAGAGTTGTTGAATAGTTTGGGACCTTAAGATCATCTACTTCTAACACCTCCCAGCAGCTTTAGCACAGTCTCAGAGCCCATGCCTGCATAACTGTCATTCTGCATATGATATGGTACAATTAGCAAAGAACTTCAGAGAAGCTACTTTTTTCATATCCTTCAGGCAGCCAAGTGTTTGGCTAGGAAGGTGGTAAGGTCTTTCTCTCATTAAATTTTGCATTTTCTTCCTAGGCACATTTAAATAACTTTGGAGCTGAAAACTTTAGCTGCACAGTACCATTAGGAAGCATGTTAAAAAAGTTGTCAAAACAGCTGGGGGCACACCATGTTTTTCCCAGACATTTTAACCACAGATTCTTTTGTGAATAAAGAAACAGTTAATTACTTCATCTGGGGTGAAAATTAAACAAAATAAGGCTCTGCTGAGCAGAGTTTTAGAGCCTCTTTTTTTACCAAGTTTGCAATGCCTAGTTTGCAAGGCCTGCATTTGATGAAAACAATGTTTAAGGAAACAAAAAGGAACAAATAGAAATTTTTTGCTGAGAATTTCACTGAGAAATCTTCTTTCTTCCAAAATTTCCTGGTATGTTTTATATCTGTATAGCAAAATTTCCTGGTATGTTTTATATCTGTATAGCCTATTTAGAGGGAAATTCCATGTGGTAAGAAAAAGTTGCCATGTAGATAAAGCTGGTTAAACTGATAATGGCTAAAGCAAAAAGCTTTTCCTGATATTTAGAAAATAATTCATCACTCTGAAACTCATTTCTCAAGAGTTTTCTAAAATCTCACTGAACTAAGTTTTGATTCTTTAAAAATAAAGTCAGCCCAAATGTTTGGTACACTGTGGATAAGCATCAAATGCTAATTTCAAAATCAAATTGGACTGCATTTTCATAGAATCACAGAATGGTTTGAGTTGGAAGGGACCTTAAAGATCATTTAGTTCCAATCCCCCTGCAATGGCCAGGAACACTTTCCGCTAGACCAGGTTGCTGAAAGCCCCATCCAACTGGGCTGTGAATATTTCCATGGATGCTTCTCTGGGCTATCTGTGCCAGTGCCTCACCACACTTATTGTGAAGGATTTTAATATGCAATCTAAATCTGCCCTCTTCCAGTTTAAAACCATTACCCCTTGTCATATCCCTACCTGCCCAGCTCTCAGCCTGTCTTCATAGGAGAGATGCTCCAGTCCTCTGACCAGCTTTGTAGCCTCCTCTGGATTTACTCCAACAGGTTCACATCATTTTATTTAACACTATAAAAACATTTTTCATATATTTATGCAATGCTTGCATTGGTAAGGGCAAAGTACTTATCATTTACAATGCATACCTCAGGATGAAGGGGTTTTAAGCTGCTTGTAAGCACTGAATACTGAGTTTTATCTATTTTATATCATTGCATTGAAAAAAAAAAAAAGAAAAAAAGAAAAAAAAAATAGCAAGTATTTCTGAATCTTTTCTTCCTAAGTAGAAGTAGTGCTGCTTGCAGAGGAAAACACCTTAGTTTCTGATTTATTGTGACATCGCTTATTGATCTGTATTTTAGACAAGATCAGGTAGGAGGGCAATGCAAGTCTTTCATCCTTTCCACTACTCTATCTTAAACATAATTCAAAGGAAGATGTTTTCATTTTAGTCAAGAGGGATGAATCATAAAAGTTCCCTGGATTAAAGAGCTATTCAATGCTTATCTTACCTATGAGGAAAAAAAAAAAAAAAAAAGCCAAACAAAAAGAAAACCACCGCAGAAAAAACATTGTGAGAAAGTAACACATGAAGTCCAGTTGTTTGACTAGCTGTTGTCAGCTCACCATAACTCATCCTAGATCTGCCCACTAAACTTTAAGCTTTGCAGATTCTGTTCTTGAGAAATAGGCAGGCAGTTTCTGAGAGGAAGAAGACATGATTTTGATTTTGTTATTCATCTTTTTTTGTTTTTCGCATGCATTTTCCAATACAGTAAGATGCTTTTGATATTTACTTTTTTTTTTAGGAACTTTTAATAGTTTTTGTATATTTTTGTCATTCAAATAATTTTACTCTTTTTAAAAAATAATTCAGAAATCAGCAACACTGAAATATGCAGATTACCTTCCCTCCTGTGAAAATACAATAAATAATTCAATCCATTGAATTATTTCACGTATGGGCTGCTTGAAATATATAGTTTCAAGCTCAGTAATCTGGTGTCTAGATAAGTTCTGCAGATGTATTTTTAATGTGTCATGTTGCCTGCTGAGCAGAACCTCTTAGCAGTGCCACGAGTCCTCACGATTCCTTTGTTTGCAGCCAGGTTTGATTACAACTGTTGCTCAGGAGGCTTGTCAGTAATTCTTTTTCAAAATTCCCTTAAGACTTAGACATTAATACTAAAATGCATCCTTTCTCTAGAGTTTAATGAGGTATTAAGTCTTTGTTACAGTTTTCAACAGGTCAGTTTAAAACAGTGCAGGAAGGGGTATGTTTCTCTATTGCAGCCTCAGACAACTGAACAGCCATGCTGGCTTGGTAACTGCAAATAACTCCCATGTAGCTGCCTGATTTCTCTTGCAGTTTTTATAGACTGAAAAGGGTGTAACTATCTTACCTGTCATAAAGTATAAAACTAATCATGAAGGATTTTTCACAATGCTGCTGGTTGAGAAAGGACTGTTTGAACCCAGAATTAGGCAGTAGTATTATTTTGTGAGAAGGGAGAAGCTGAACACAGAGTTGTTAGATGTATGAAAAAATCCCCAGACCTAAGCAGGATGAAGATGGAAACACCCCTTTGTAACCCTCACTGTGGAAAGTCTCTGGAGGGAGTTGGTGAACAGACAGAAGCTCTTAAGTCTGGCTTTCTTCTGACTGGTTGCAGAAGTTGATAGGAAAGGGGGGAAGAGAGATTTACATACCTCAGCTACATGTTGCCTGCAAATAGACTTACCTGGCCAATTTCAAATAAAACAGCTTAATAAGAACCTCCACTTCTTTATCTTTTGGGGAAGGCAAGGCTGGGGGGCTTCATTCACGGCTTACAACGCAAGGAGTTGTTTCAGAAATTAGTTCAATCTTTTCAGTTGTTAGATATCTTCAATAAGTAAAAAAAGAATAATGATAATAAAAGAAGAAGAAAAAAAAGGATGAATATGGGAAGAGAAGCCTGGTGGTGGAGACCTCATAGCAGCCTTCCAGTATCTGAATGGGGCCTACAAAGATGCTGGAGAGGGACTCTTCATCAGGGACTGTAGTGATAGGACAAGGGGGGATGGGTTTAAACTTAAATAGGGAAAGTTTAGGTTAGATGTAAGGAAGAAGTTCTTTACTGTGAGGGTAGTGAGGACCTGGAACAGGCTGCCCAAGGAAGTGCTAAATGCTCCATTGCTAGCAGTGTTCAAGACCAGGCTGGACACGGCCTTGGGTGACATGGTCTAGGGTGGCTCATACCTGCCCATGACAGGGAGGTTGGAAATAGATATCTTAAGGTCCTTTCCAACCCTGACTATCATATCCTATCCTGTCCTGTCCATAAATCAGTGGAAGTGAATACAAGGCTGACAGGTCAGTCTATGAGTTCAGAAAGCAGTGCTATGGAAGTGTAGGTTTGCAGGTGTCAGTATGAGACCTACCAGGGAGAGAAAAAGGTAAAGGGTTACAAGGTAGAATATGCATCATGAAATGAGGAATAATAGGAAAAGATTAAATAAAATCCACTTTGGAAAGAATACATGCTGATCCCTTAAAGAAAAAAAAAAAAATAGTTATTTACACAACAAAATAAAAAAAATCAGCAAACATGCTATTTCAGTAAAAGCAGATAGCGCCAAAGAACAGAATTTAACACCTGCTTCTGTGGATTTCAGACCACTGAGTATTTTATTTACTGAAGCATTTTCTTCTTTTAATCAGACTTCCTGATGAAGTATTATTTGTCAAATCCTTGTATTTATGCATTTTTTTCTCCATTTAGACAGCTGTAATTGCTTAGTAAAATTCTGAAAACTTCATTAGGTAGAATGTTGATTGAAAGTACTACATGTCAATGCAGCATTTAAATACTGATTTATTGCTTTGAATACAAGCAGATTCCACTGAGGTGAGAGCTCTTGACTTGGCAACAGAAATATTTTTCACATATGCTTGCAATGGCAGTGTGAATTTCTGTGGTTTAGGGTAATTTTCTACAACACAACATCCAAAAGTTTGCTCGCTTGACAACATTATTTCATTTAACAAGTTAATGGGACAAATAGATGTGTTGTAGTGATGTTGACCCTGTTACAAAGGCCAGCTTTCCATGAAGTGATTCACATGAACGTACCTCATTGCAATAGTAGAAAACCTGTTCTTCCAGTTAAACCTGAAACGTTTCTTAGGGTCACAATATCTTTCTCTCACAGGAAATCTTTTCATAAGTTTCTGCATCAGCTCAGTCTTGTTTGGAGCAGAACTCTGAATGCTGAACAGCATCTAATGGGAAGGAGATTTTTCAAGAAGCAGTTATTCTATCCTGTGTCTAAAACAAGAACAGCTGCTTTTGTGCAAAATAGCACTTGTCTTAGTGCTAAAAATATTTTGTCTCAATAACAATTGCTTGTTCCTTTGTGCGGATAATGTAACTCTTTAAAGTTTTAACTTAAAGAGGAACGGGCTGAGAAAGTTGGGGCTGTTCAGCCTGGAGAAGAGGAGGCTGCATGGAGACCTCATAGCAGCCTCCCAGTATCTGAAAGGGGCATATAAGGGTGCTGGGGAGGGACTGTTCATTAAGGGACTATAGTGATAGGACAACAGGTGACAGGTTCAAACTTAAACAGGGGAAGTTTAGATTTGATCTGAGGAAGAAATTCTTTATTGTAAGGGTGGTGAGGCACTGGAATGGGTTGCCCAGGGAAATTGTGAATGCTCCATTGCTTGCGGTTCTCAAGGCGGGGTTGGATAGAGCCTTGGGTGGCATGGTTTAGTGTGCCCCCATGGCAGGGGGGTTGGAACTAGATGATCTGAGGAAGAAATTCTTTACTGTAAGGGTGGTGAGGCACTGGAATGGGTTGCCCAGGGAGGTTGTGAATGCTCAATCGCTAGCGGTGTTCAAGGTTGGGTTGGACAGAGCCTTGGGTAGCATGGTTTAGTGGAAGATGTCCCTGCTCATGGCAGGAGGGTTGGAACTAGATGATCTTGAGATCCTTTCCAACCCTAACTATTCTATTATTCTATGATTCTGTATTTTAAGATGCATATTCTTCACTGCTGGGGTATTATTGTTTCTTTCATTATTCACATGTTGCTCAAATATGTTTATAAATTACTAGCAGGATTTCTAGGTAAAGTGATTCAGGTGAATGTGACACTTGTGTTGCATGTAATATCTCAATATGAGTTGCTTCTTCATATTTTTGTTTGTTTATTGTAAAATTAATAATAACCTAGTAGAAAGACACATTCTCTGTTCCCTTCTTGCTGTGGGGAAACTCCATTACATGGTGCTTTCCCTTTGATTATGCATGGTATCAGGCCCATCACCTCTATGATGTAGCCATGTTTCATTGCATTGGGATTTTATAAGATTTGGTTTAATTTTTTCAGCAGCATCCAGTCCTCAGTTTTTGTCTTTTTATATAGACTCTAATATGGAAAGTACCTTGCCATTTCATGTGTACTGATATGTTCTGCAGTTTTTCCTGTTCTTCACTCTTTAGAAATGCTAGCAGTCAGAATAGAAGTAATTTGCATGAGTTCTATCTCATTTTATGACATAGGCATGAAAAATGTTGCAATAACGGTACTTGGAATTAAATAGAAGTTCTGGGGCTAGGGTAACTAAATTTCTTTAAGGATGACGGGGGGTTGGAACTAGATGATCTTAAGGTCCTTTCCAACCCTAACTGTTCTATTATTCTATGATTCTATGTGAGCTGTTTGAATAACAGTATAAAATAGACTAGTAATTTGGAATATATGATAGTTATGAAAATAAAAACAAAACCAATTTATTGTATCTCTTAAAACATGCCGGTAAGAGCATTAAAAATTACATTGAAGAAGTATGGTAAGCACAGTCCATTATCCCTTTAAATTCTCTTTACTTTTTTTAGAGCCTGCTGAGAGATCATCTCTTCTTCTGATTGCAAGCTCAGAAACAATTGAGGTATTACACCTTAATGGAAGCAAAATATCTGCCCTAACACCTGTAAAAGGAGCTGCAATTTTGACACTAGACTACAGCTACAAAGAGGACACCATTTGTTGGATTGAATCAAGAGATCTTGCAAGTCAGCTGAAGTGTACAAAGATAACAAATGCTGGGAAGTTAACAGATGAGTGGATAATAAACATTGCTCAGTATCTTCACAGTAAGTATTTGACAGCTTTAGCAAAATAGTGTCTGTCTTGATGAACTGTTGCAGGAGCCTTCAGAAGTATTCTGAAGCACTTTTATGTTTTTCACTCCTATATATGTATACATATATATACCAGTATATATCAACTAGACTAGACAAATCTGGCAGGTTAACAAATGCTTAGAGGGGTGTTGCCATAGTTAGGGGCTTGGTTACTTAGATCATGGAATTTGCTTTGGAAAGCTAGATCTGCTGGAAGCTGATGGGGCCAGTCTGACAAAGAGCTGCTGTGGTAGGAGACTTGCCAAGCTGGTCAAGGCAGCTTTAGACTAGATGTGTTGGGGGAGGGGAACACCAGTCCATCCCAAAACTAGCAGTCAGTTGCCAGCACCTGTAATGAATGCTCGAAGTGATGCAGTGCTTCTCCAGCTGCTCCAGCCAATGAGTCGGCTTTCTTCAGAGCTCAGCTCGGAAGTCTGTGTACAAACGCTCGTAGATGTGCACACATCTAGAGAGATATGATACCAGTGGCATCGGGGAAACATGGTGGGGTGGCTTCTGTGACTGGAGTGTTAGAACGCAAACTTCCAGATTCTTCAGGGAAGACAGGCCAGTCAGATGGGGAGGGGGTGTAACTGTCAATGATAGGCTGGAGAGTCTGAAACTCTCCCTGAGGATGGGTGATGGGCCCCTAACTGTGGGTTATGGCCAAAGGAAGAAATGTAGTGGTAAATGCTCCAATCCCTAGCAGTGTTCAAGGCCAAAGTTGGACAAAGCCTTGGATGACATGGTCTAGGGTGTGGTGTCCCTGCCCAGGGCAGGGGGCTGAATCTAGATGATCTTAACGTCCTTTCCAACCTGAACCATTCTAAGATTCTATGATCAAATATTTATATCTATGCAAAGTTTTTAATGATGTACAGTTTTATAGACCAAATATAATGTGTGGAAGTTACAAAACCCGCAGTGCAACAGAAAAGGTAACGTCAAATGCTTCCTTTTATCTGGCAAAGTAGCGCTACATGAAGCTTTAAAATTATTCTTTTCTACTGGGACAATATTAACAGTGGATTAAAGAGACACATGCTTATTACTTTTGCTGTAAATATCATAGGTATGCTAGTTCTTGAAAATAACGAAATGTTTCCTGGCTTACTAGAAATAAATTGCTGCCCTTTTTTGCAATTACGGAAAAAATAAATTAAAAAACACCTAAACTCATCATACTGAGTTAGTCTTCAGCATTACAGCATTATTTCTCAATCAGCTTTAGAATTTGTGGAGTGTGCTTATCTTGTAAAGGAGGTGTTCATCCACTTAAGCATTCTCATGTGAACAGACTGTAGAAAAGCATGCACTCAAAAAAGTACAATTTGCTTCACCTTTCACAGAAGAGATGTCCATAGATTGGCTTATAAACCACAGCACTGAGGAACGCAATGATGGTGTTAATAGCAGGCTTCTAAAAGACTTGAACCTGAGATTGGATCTATGATTTTGAAAAATCTTTTTAAGGAGAGATGGGCATCAGAGAGTAGCTCTGAACAGATCCTGCACTCTGACCAACCAGATCATTAATATTGAAATAACACATCTGATCATGACTCTTTGAGATGCGTATCAAAGTGATAAGTTCTTCATAGATACTGAGTTTTAGATGCACAAGGTAACTGTTCTGAGGTTTAGCCCTTTCTGCAGATTAAGGTTCTTTTGCACCTATTTTCCTAATTATATATATTATATATTTACTTGATTAGTAACTTAAATTAAAAAAAAAAAAAAAGCCAAAAACCAAACCAGAGTTTAGGTTTTGTTGTGTTTGGATTTATCTTAGATGTATAATATTTTGGTTTGTTGGTTGGTGATTTTTTTTTTTTCTTCTTCCTATTTTATTCAGATGAGAAGCTTTTACTACTGTATTTTAAAGGGCTCTTCACACTTCAGATATCTAAAAGACCTAAAATTCTTTGTGGTAGTATTTGATTGTGCTTTTTTTATTTCACTCTGTTACTGGTATTTTATTTTCTTTTCCTTTTAGTAAGGAGAATCAAATTAACTATTGCCCTTAGCAAAATTGGTTTTGCATTGAGCTGTATGTGTGTTTGTTTTGTTGCTTACCTTCATCATCAGAGTGGACCTTAACACTATGTTTTGTAATTCTTTCCTGGGTTCCTCTGCCTCTGTTCTCTGCATGTTAAGCGGATTGCCAATCTCTGTGGTGTTCAGATCTGCAGTAGTGCATATGTTTGCAAAATTAAGTCTATATGATGGTTTTGAAATTAATACGGTGCCTGGAATTAATGAGCTAATAATTTTTTACCATGGTAACACACATCAGCTTGTAGTCTCTTAACATTCTTCTGAAAACTTCAGTACAATTGTTCATTCTTGTTTAAATGAAGAACAGAAATTTCTGTGTATATGAATTAACTGCAGAGACTTGTTCCAACTTCTTGTTTAATTTTGATTTGGGAAAGAGTGCTTGGAAACTTAGAGAAACATTGCTTGGAATCACATTTAGAGTACTAACTGACAAAATCTAGCAGATTTTTTCCCAGGCATGTGCCTCCACAGATGTGCTTCATAGGTTGCTGCAGTGGAGCAGCATCAAATCCCATGGTCTCAGAACGGCTTCTGAGAGGGGCAAGAGTGTGAAAGCTTCTTTTGTCCTGCTCGTGGCTCTGAAGTGAACAGTCTCAAAAGACTGGTCCACTGAGTCATCTGAGGCATGATACAGCATGGACTCAGATGAACATGCTGCTCCTTACAGGAACAGCAACTTCCAAAGGTTCAATCAGAACTCATGTGATGAAGATTTGTTGCTTTTTTTTTTTTTCCTTAGCACTTAATGTAGAAATTATCCACTCGATTAGTATGTACTCTTCCAGGCATAGATCTTGAGTTATGCATGCAAGGACTTAGCAGGAGTCTCATGTTACTGTACCTATTATATTAGCCTTCACACATGTATAGGTCATTTTGTAGCTACTGCAAAATGGAGTTTTAATTTTTAAATTCTTCCTTTTCTTCCCTGTACCTCTTGTTACTTATCAGATGACTTCTGCTTTTTCTCTTTATCATATATATATACATGTACACATATATACAATTTTAACCCATTGCCAAGAATTTAATCTTGAGCATTTTCAAGTGTAATTATGTTCTCTGACAGCTCAAGACAAATAAATGGTTATGTCCACAGAGTTATTCACATAAAAAAGGAAGGTCTGTTCTTCATAGGAGACATTTTTCTCTTTGTTTGTGTATAACCAGAAAGAGGATATTCCTAAAAGTATTAGGAAAGGGGGGGGGGGGGAGAAAAAGTAAAAATAAAAAGTAGTTGTTCTTAGCAGTGTTTGTGGATTTTTGATTTTTTAATATTTTTTTTTTTTGTAATCCCAGGCTTCTAATCTGTTCCTTTTGTTAGTAGAAGAAAACATCTTACCTGCATATAACACAAAGAGTGGGAGATACGACACAAGGGTTACTTGTCTCCACTGAAAAAACTCACTTTGAGTAAGACCGACTCAATAAGACAGACTGCATGAGTCGGCCTTATTCAAAGTGGGATTTTTAGTGGAAGCAAGTAAATCTTGTACTTATGAACAGACAATGTAGATCATATTTTAAGATGAGATACTACATTTAGGAAAGCAGGGACTATGAAAATTACTTTGTTTTCATAATAGGTCATATAGTACCAGCTCCAGGAAGTGATCATAAGCTTTGGATTCACAGAAGAAAAGAAATTACAGTACTTTAGCATTCTTCCTCAAAAGATGGTGCAATACAACTTCATTTCAGTGTGCATGTGTCACAAGTGAACACAAACAGATTGCTTTGAAGAGCAGTATTGCCTTGGCCTATACCTGTACCTTATTCTGCACAAGGGTAAAGAAGGTGGAGATTGTGATCCTGCACTTGAGTGCTGCTTGCTTCGGGAGAGCAGGGTGCAGTAATGGTATTCCATGTGCTGAATTATTAAGGTGGTTTCAGCCTTGTAAGATTTATTGTATCACAGATAGGTTTTATTTGACAGGTTTATCATTTTAAATAAGGAAACATTTCTGTAGGCATTTTACTGTCAGCACAGCCATTCTTGTCTTAGCCAAGGCCAGGCACTGGCATTTTGTTTCATCTTTCTAAAGCCTAGGAGTTTTTGGAGGAGAAACTGGAAAATTTCCTTTTGGAAAGATTTATGCAGGCAGTGTCAGAGCCAAATAGGATTGCAGGGAAGATTCTCCCATGAGGGTGGCTTGTGCAGCCGCTGCTCATAATATTGGTTATGCTTCTTGACACTTTACACTAGCTCATAGTCCACGTGCAGTTAATACAGCAAGACTCTCAGGAACAATCGTTTATGTAAAGTGCTACCTCTAGGACCAAACTAGCAAAAATTCTTTTTAATGACAAGAATGTAGAAAATCTCTTACAATTTTCTTCCCTTCCAAAGCTATGATGCATATCTCTTATATTAATGCTTTTATGTGTTGGGGGGGGGGGGTGGCAAGACAGAAAGAATGACAGAATCTCCTTCCTGATTTTAATAAACATTTTGCATCTTCATTACTAGTGCCAAGCACCTTACATGCTTTCCAAACAAGCACTATGCAGCTGCTATTCTGCAGAATATAACAAAATCTCTTCTGGGACAGTGCTTCAGAGGATATTTTCTGCTTGGCTGATACTTGATTCTGGTTTTCTTTGGCATTTAGTTATCACAGTACACCAGTACGAATCCTGCAATGCCTGTGTTTAACTTTTCCACCTTGTGGTGTTTTATACCTCCAGACAGTTGATCATTCTTTGCCTTGGAAGGCACACAGGCTTTTCTGTTGCAGATGTGCTTGTGCAGGACTGACCTGGATGAAAAGAAACATCTTGTTTGTTCTGTGCTGATTCGGTTTTAGTTTAGCTGCCTTCCCTAGCCTGCCATACCACAACACAAGGGAAAAATCACTCCAAGGTTGTAAACCAGTGATGGGCATTGAGAGTCTCTGCTTGTGAAACTAAGCACCTTTGACTTGCCCTCATCATCACAAGCCAAAGCTGACTTGTTGGCTCTCCCACTTTTTAGTTGTAGTTGCTGTGAGAACCATCTAACAGGGAGCCCAGAAATTTTGGCCAGGATCCAACTGCGTCTTTTATTTACATTCCTGTTTTCTTCCTGATTTTGGTCCTCCTAGTTACCCTACCACCCCTTGACCTAACCCTTTTTCTAATAGTGATTATCCACAACTACTAGCGTTCTGTTCAGAGTAGCTGTTATTTAGCTTGGCATTGATGAGGTTCAGTCACTTAAGGGAACTCTAGGACCTAGGGATGGTGCTTCTGTCAGCAACTTTCCTGTGATGTTTTTGTGAATATTAGTGAAGAAATCAGTTTGGCTTACTCAAGAGAACAACTGTGAAGATCTGTGGGATTCCTCTATTTTTACATAGAGTCTGCCCCAAACGTCCCCAGACAAACATTATAAGCCATCATATGGTTGTAGAGTGTGGTTTTCTTTTTCTTCTGCAATAGATAGCCCATGCTTGCAAACCTTAAGTGAGCAAAAATTAGAAGGCTTCATGTCAAAGATCAGTTATACTTCACATGGCACTTCTGTTGTTCTCAGAGCATCTGATACAGTAATTAGAGGCAGAATAAACTGTGAGAAGAGTATACTAGAGAAATACCAAAGCATACTTGTCTGGTATAAGGCATCTACTCAGCACTCCCAGAACCCTGGCTGATAATGTATTGCTGTTCTTGCATTTATGGGAAGACTGAACAACTGTTTTTTTTTTTCTGGGATAGTGACCTTTTATATTTGGTCCAAAGCTGGTTTTGGGTTGTTTTTGGGTAGTTTTTTGGGTTTTTTTGTTTTTTTTTTTTTTTTTTTAGTTTATAATGTTGGTATCTCATTCTTCAGTGCTCTAGATAGAGCCACCATTAAATGCACAAAACTAGGATATTTTTCTCATCAATTTAATGTTTATTCAGCTTGAATGTCCCATGTGCTTTTATTGTTCAGTAACAGTCTCCCGAGGTCCTGCAGTTCTCCAAAACTGTCCTTCCTCTTTACTATTTCAAGTGTTGTTAACTTACCCAACTTCCACAATTAATCTTTCATTGACATCAGCTCATAACTCTGTTCTTAACAAAGCTGTCTTGTTGTCTATTTTCTTTTTATACATATTTGTATATGTAAATATATATATACTCATAGTAATACCTGTACTCAGACTGAGTACAGAAAGTAAAATGTCTTATATCAATGGCATTTCTCAGTGCAAATTTTTGATTGTGTTGTTCCCCTCCTTTAAACTCTTAGGCTGTGCCTGGGAATGCTGTCTCTGCAAAGACTACATCTCTTCATGTCCATATTCTCAGTGCTGCATTGTCACACATCCTTTTTACCAATTTATCAGCTTTCTAGCTGACCATTTTTGGACTTCTTTCTTAATTAGCTTCATTTTTGTCCTAACAGTGGGGCATGACTGTATCATTTGTGCCTTCTTTACATTGCAACCCCTCCTTGATAGAAAGGCTCTTCACCATGGGGGAAAGCAAAAAAAGCAAAAAGCAAGCAAACCATCCCCCAGAGTAGCAGGTTTTTGTAAATAAAATATGGACACTTTGTCATAGAGTCAGTAACCGTGTAAATTTATCTTTATCAGGCATTATTCTGGGGAGCTGTTCCTCTCTGTCAAACTGAAGTACTATTCTGCTTGTAAACCAATAATATTTGTATTTTTGACAAGGTTTTGAAGATAGAATAAAATAACTGAGGGGGCTATAAAGATCTAATTTATAGATACTTAGGTTGCTGCAAATATAAAATGCACAATTTTGTACTGAATATTTTAAAAAATATTTATATCCCCAGATATAAGAATAATGTAATATCAGTAAAACCAAACCAAACCAAACAAAACCCAGACCCAAACCAACCAAACAAAAAAACCTCAAAAAAAACCAAAGCAAAACAAAACAAAAAAACAAAAACCACAACTAATAATGGATATTTTATAGGACTAGACATCCATATGCACCATGGATTCCATGGTATCCACTGGACCTATTCTTTGTGATATGATTTTCACAAAGACTGAATTTGCTGTGCTTCTTTAAATCCACTATGTATTTCAGTAATGGGCAGATGTTCAGGGACACACAGAGATAGTGCCACCTTCTCGGAGATCATCAAAGATGCTCCCTTATTCCTCTGATTGCAGTAGTGTTTAAGTAGGTTTTTTTGCTGTCTGCTGAAACCAGGAAGTTTTTTTTTTTTGGTTGGTTTTTTTTTTTGTTTGTTTGTTTTTTTTTGTTTTCTGGGTTTTTTGGGTTTTTTTTTTGGTAGAATGCTGCAAATGAAACAAGAACAGAATCATGTTGGCCTTTACAACCCAAATGTCTACCCTTTTCTGATCCAGTGCAAGACTTAAGTAACTGTCTCTCTTTAGCAGTTGTTAAAAGTCCTCTGCTGTTTATGTTTTCAGACTCTTGAGATGTCCTCAGCATTCACATAACCTTGTTTTCAGACTCTTTTTTAAGAAAGATGTGTATAGGAGATATATGAGATGCATATTTATAACCTGCCCATTTCAATAAAGTTTGTTGTTGAACTTGGGGCTTCAGTTACACACTCTTAGAAACTGTCTTCGGTTGCAATAGAACATCTGATTATATTGTGGCATTAGATATCTTCAACTAATGATATATATGTCAGCTTCTTTAATTTTCTATTGGCACTTTATTACTTTGTTTATAAATTTCACATCTTTCATGATATTGCTGTGTTTTTCTTCTTAGGCGGAGATATTATTTGTAAATTCATGTCACACAGAATGATAATCATTTTTACATCAATTAGACTAATTAAGAGCAAATGTGCCCCATACATTAAGACACTAACTTATTAATGCAAATATTTTTTCAGACTTCATAAAAAATAACCTTGAGGTCAACAAAAGTCAACTAAAAAAGAAAAAGAAACCTCTACTTGCTATAATTTTGGGGGGAAACATCAGGAAGAGAAAATATCTTCTTACATGTCTTGTGCACTGAAAAGTATGAGAATAAAGCCACAGGCATTGTGAGTTGTGGGCTATCTGGTGGTCCCTGTTAGTTGCTGTGGTTTATAACTCATATTTAGATTTAATGCTTTGTAGTGCTGTGTGGAAAAGGGTAAATAAAGATCATGTGCTTCGTAAATGAGTAAGAAATTGCATTAATCCACATAAATGTGAAATCAGAAGCTATATATCTGATAAAATAGAAAACAGTTTCAGCATCTTTATCACTGCTTTTTAAGAAATTATAGGCTAGTCTGCTTTCTGTAGCCTGGGTATTTTTATGCTGTGCTAGTCTGACAGACATGCCAAGGAGTTTGCACACATCAGAAAAAGATAAAGGACTCGCTCTTTACTCAGTGCTTTATCAGCAGCTCTTGCAGAAAGAGGAATTGCATGTTTGTGAAAGTTGATAAAACTGTGATTATTATTTACAATGTGGTAGGCATGACGAATGAAAACAACCATCTGATTTGGGGGTTTGATATATGATTGCTTTTTTCACTTTTTAACTACTTTGAATGACAGAAGCAATGACTAGCTCAAAAAAGTGCTAACTCCAGTTCACAGAAATATTTTTGTCTTCTCAGTCCACAAAATTTACATTGTATATTTCTACTTTGAATCAAGTGAACTTGATTTAAAACTTTCTTTTGATTTCAGCTTCAGAGTAGAACTTGGAGTGCTGAGGTCTTTATGGATCAAGTCAGCATCAGGAAATAATGAGAATAATTAGAAAGAGCAAATCCTATCCTTCTCACTATTTGTCAGTCAGGTTGAATAAAATAAAAGTTTGACTTTGGTTTAAAATTTTAATGGCAGTTTTAGTGGAGCACTTATTCTGAAATTAAAAAAATTACATGTAACAAATCTTTTAAGCAGAGTAAATCACCTTTGTGAAAAGTCAGGCTTAAGCTATATAAATTTCTTATATTTAAGGAAAAAAAAAAGACATTTTTAGGGCAAGTACTTAAATGAGAAGGACAAAATATGTAGAATGTTTGGTCTGTTTTCCAAAAGCTGAAGCCCAGCATTTTATCAACATGTCACAAAACAGCTGCAGTTTGATGAGTTGGGTTAGGCATTCACCATGACAGTTCTCAAGCTGATGCTAAAGTTTGGGTAGTCTTTGCATGTGTAATTATGTAAAATCTCTGTCACACTCTATAAGCAATAATAATGAGCTGATTGAAGAGCATGTGGGGATACCTGCCACAATTTGCAGTTTCAGAGACTCTTGCTCTTTTTGGTATTTCCGGACTTGCTTTATATCATTAGTTGCTGTTTTACTCAAGTATATCATTCCTTTTTTTAATATCATAGAATCATAATTCACAGAATTATTTGGGTTGCAAGGCACCTTAGAGATCATCTAGTTCCAGCCCCCTGCCACAGCCAGGGACACCTTCCACTAGACCAGGCTGCTGAAACCCCCATCCAACCTGTCCTCAAACATTTTCAGAGATGGGGCATCCACAGTTTCCTGGGACAGCCTGTTCCAGTGCCTCACCACCCTCACTGCATAATATGGAGGAATATTTTTATATTTATATATAAGCAGATAAGTATAATG
>JASSUY010021224.1:0-62340 GCA_032466535.1 Forpus xanthops | reverse complement strand
GTTTTTTTGTTGTTGTGGTGTTTTTTTTTGTTTTTTTTTTTTTTGGTTTTTTTTTTTCTTTTTTTTGGGGGGGTCTTGGTGGGGGAGTGGGGGGTGTGTATGTGGTTTCTTCTTTTTTCAAGCCAGAGAGCTGTAATTGCTGTGTAATGTGCAACAGACTGTTGGAGACATAGCTTGTGTTGTTAAGGTCTGTTTTACAGAGGCATTTAAACTTAACCTGAAAGTATTTCCTCCTCTGCTCCATTTTGCAGAAGGCCTTTTTCATTCATTGGTCTCTTCTACTTATTTTCTATCTACTTATTTTCTTACAGGCTCTATATTGAGAATAGTTTGACTAAGTGAATAGATTATCTCTTCTGAATAGGGTATCACCAAAAAGAGAGTGTTTTACAGGGAAAATAAAAGCCAAAGGAGGTTGCTTTAACCACAGCTGGCCTCTAAGTAAATGATAGCTTTATGCTTTTGCTCTCATGGCTGTTCAGTTATTTTTTCTTGATCAAGAAAAAAAAGTTTAAGGATTTTGGTTGCATTTCATTTACATTGATGCAAAAAATACTACTCTTCCTTTCAATTTCTGGGAACTGCTGAGATATTTATAATATAAAGCCTGTCCTCTTTCATCTCTTATTGGTCTTGTTTGCTGAGTAGGGACTAGCTTTGTTGGACTGGGCAGTAGGCATTCCTTTAAGCTTCTCAGCCTCAAACTGTGCTATGCTTCTCAGCCTTTCTAAGGAAGTAAAGCTTAAGCAGTTACTGCCTGATGTTTCTAATGCTGCACATTCTGTTAGCCAGGTTTAGTTAAGCCTTTCTGAGATTGAGAAGACTAAAGTATAAAAATCTTACAAGTTTTTGAATAAACATTGAGCAACAGGAGGTCTGCAAAGAGAGGCTCTGCTAATTTGGCTCTGTATTGTAGAAATCAGTTAGCTATGTGAGCACCTGCAAAGTATATTGCTTCTGGTCTGACACCGGGGTGGAAGTGTAAGAGGAGGGTGTGTGTTGTGTGGGTGAACATAGGTCTTCAATTAGTAGAAAACTAGTTTTAATGGTCATGGATGAGTTTATTCTTCCAGAACTTCTGAGAGCTAAACACTGGTATTCCTGTAATTCCTTTCCTGTTTTCTTACCTCCTGACTGAAAATTATACCTGTAGCCTATAGAAGGAAGCTCTTTTCAGTTTTTCTCCATCCTTCCCCAAGGTACTAATTTATTAAGATGAAATAGGGTTCAGTTTCCATTATTGTATTTGGAACTTTATTTAATGTGGTCTTGGGTAAGTCAAGGAGTCTCTCTTGATCATATAGTATAATAAAAGCTGCCTTGATATCTCCCCTTGCCTAGAACTTGTAGACTAGGTTCTGTTGATCTCAAACTTCCAGAATAGGCAAGCTAAGTGGTTGTCTAGGAGAAAAGACGTCAAGAACAATGAAACATCTATAGTCCTTCTGCCTCTGCTGGAGCCACAGAAAACCAGACTTGCTGCTGCCTCTGTTGCTGAGGCCTGGTTTGATAACCTGAGGAAGATGCTACGGAAGAAGGGCATACTTTTTACATCTTGTGCTTCAAGAACAGAGGTTGTTGGCACCAGCTCCCCTGCTTTCTCTAGCAGGGAAGGCTTGGCCCTGACCAGGACTCAGACCCCACAAAGCTCAATCCTATCTGTATTGCTTCAGTTACCTAACCTATCTGTTTAATGTATCTTGTCTGCCTTGCTCCTGGACAGTAATGAAGCTGTTTGTATGCTGGATGCCAGAAAGCTTTAAAAACCAAATAAGCGATGAACTACCAAAGGTATTTTGGGAAGCTGATAGCTGTGAACTAGGAGGCAGTGGAGATTCCAGAACACAAAATATCTTTCCTTTGGGCAGATGAAGGAACTGAGGATATTTAGCCTGGAAAAAAAAGAGGCTGGGGGGAGACCTTATTGTTCTTTATAGCTACCTGAAAGGAGGTTGTAGTGAGGTGGGTGTTGGTTTCTTTTCCCAAGTAACAAGTGGTACGATGAGAGGAAACAGCCTGATATTGTGCCAGGGAAGATTTTAGATTGGATATTAGGAAAAAATTCTTCACTGAAAGGATTGTCAAGCGTTGGGACAGGCTGCCCAGAGAAATGGTTGAGCCACCATCCCTGAAGGTATTTAGAAGACTTGTCAATGTGGTACTTAGGGACATGGTTTACTGATGAACTTGGCAGTGTTAGGGTAACAACAGGTAACATGATTCTGTGATTAGCAGGTAAACATGGTTCTGTGATTCTTTTTGCTGTAAACCTTAGATGTTTTGCAGGTTGCTTGGTTCCTTAAAGGTACCTCAAATTCTGCAGATAGCTGTGTGATAGATTGAGATATTTGTTCCTTGCTTTTTGCAGAACTATCAGGAAAAACCAAAAGGAATCAGGGTCATACATATTAATATTTTCTAACAGGTCAGAAGTGGATTCTTCCATTTTGTAATATTTCTGCAAATTTACTGCTGAAGCAGTAACATAAAACATATCGTGAATTGCTAACCACAGCAGAAACCTGATACATGGAGTGGCTATACAAGTAGTTCAGTAGTATTTTATAGTACTGTGTTACATGATTGAGTAGTCAGCATACACTCTGTTTGAGACCAGAAAGGAAGAATATTAACTGAGGTTCAGCTAGGCTGGTCAGAGTAGTATGCATCGCCAACTCATGGGACAGTCTTCAAAATAAAACTATCCCATCTTTGAGCTTAAAGTTCACAGACTTGTAGAGTGTGTCAAAGGCTGGAAATCTTTCTCACCTTTGTCTTGAAAACGTGTAGTATAGGAGCATGTGGACTATAGGTTTAGTGACTGCTCTGATAAAGATGATGACTTTTGTCTTAACTGAAAGTCAGTCACTGTTAGAACAGTGTTAAGTAGTTTGCTTCATTAGGTTGTACTTTTGTGAGTTATCTTGTTGAGCCAATTGAAGAATTTGCTGTTGTCAGGAAACTGCAGGAATGTGTCTTCCCTGCTTCTGGTATTTATTTGATCCTCTGTGAGCTGCTGTAGCTCACTAAGCCAGGGGGTGAAAAAATGCGGATAGCTTTCTGTGGGATTAGTGAGTTGAATTGACTTGCAGGTTATGGAGTCTTTGAATCAATGCAATAGAAGGGAGTGTAGAACATTAATGGTGCAAAGAAAAGAAATGGGCTTCCCCTTAGTGGAGCTGAACAGCTTAGCCATTATGTGTGTGTGGGGAGAACACTTTTTTCATTTGAGTATGTTGCTGGTTAATCAGCTCTGGCTTTGTTGGAGTTGATATCCCTGACCATGCACAAAAAAGCAGAACAGGTGTAGTCAACTGGTAGAAGTTCTCCACTTCTTGCAGTTGTGATCTAGAATTTTGTTTTGATTCTGTGGGCAAGTGGGATTTGGTTATTATTACAGTTTCACCACAGTGTTAGATGTAGTGTCAAAATAGCTGCTGAACTGCCTGATTAAATATGAAAATGAGCTCTATGCCAAACTAGTCTATCCATTTTGCTAATTCACTTTGAAAAGTAAAGATGAGACCACACTGATTATCTTCCTTTACTCTTTTTGTATTTGAGCATTCCAAAGTGTAGCTGTGTCTGTTACCTTGCTTAGGTATGCTTTTGCATACTTAAGCCCGTTTATAAAGCTGACCTGTGCAACAGGCTTTTAGAGTATAAGAGTAGACTGTTAAAAGACTCTTTACCAGTAATTGTTCTGTACAGTGTGTTTTGTAATAGTGCTAAATGCTTTTAACTCTTAAAGTTTCTCAAGTGTTTGTGTACCTGCATTAAAACCATTTGTAAAGCTTCTTTGGGACTGGTCCCTTCAGTGCAGTTCCCCAGTAGTTCTCTTAATCTTTGTGTCTTCTCTAGCAGGCCAGGAACCTCCTTCTCTAACTTCAGTCCTCAGCATCTACTCCTTTAAAGTTCATAAGAATTCAGGTATACCCAATTGTAGCTGGGGGTTTAGTTTATAAATATCAATGGAAATGTCATTAAAAAAAAAAATATTGCAAGCTTGGTTCTGCTGAAGAAGCATATTCTTCTGATTAGGATTTTTTTTTTTTTCTTATTTTATTTTGGAGGAAGGAGGGGAAACTGGAAACTTGCTTGTATAGCACTTAAAATTGTAATGTTAGAGTATTATGCATGTAAACATCAAAGTCCATTTGGAGAGGATGGTTTGGGATACCTTTGTCTTGTCTTGGTGTGGGGAGGAAGGGTAAAAGATGCTAAAACTACAAACATCCCATAATAGGTCTGTGTATGGGGGTAGCAAAATGTAAGAAGAAGCCCGTGTTTAGCTTCTTGTAGCAAGGTGGTAGGAGAGATAAACTGCAAAATCCATCTGGTCACCTCTCCTCCAGTATGGGGCAGAGCTTGGAAACTTGTGCTCGGAGCAGCATTATAAATGCATTTAATCAAAACAGACTGATGTTACTCTGCTTTATTGAAACTAAAAAATGTAGAATGTGTAATAAATTATAAATGTATTGTATTAGTGTTCTTTTCTAAATCTCTGTGTTAAGAATTTTAAACCTAAATACATTTGCATATTAACTAGCAAATTAAGTTTGAAATGTGGAAGTAAAGGATGAATTGAAAAGCATATCTGTAAAGTAGGTATTTGCTCTTAACTTTATGTTCATGCCACTTTTCTAGCTATAACTAATAACGTGAGAAGATGTGAAGATCAGCAAGTAGCTCCTAGATAGTGTTATATAATTCAAATCTAAAATAATGGGGAAGCAGTAATACCCTATCCATTGGTCTAAAATAATTACTGTCTGCACTCTGAGCACATTACTTTTGAGGTAATTTTTTTCAATTCTTACAAATTGTGTACTGCATATAAACAGTTTAAAATGTAGAAAAAGAAACACTTTTTGTTCCTCTGCAAGCTTTGTAGTTGGCTAACCAAAAAGGTTTTATTTCCTTTTAATGATTCATTATTTATGCTTATAGTTGAGTTACATTTGCTTCTGTATGTAAATTATTGAGAAGTCTTGTTTAAAACTAAGGAGCTAATTGTGTATAATAAGGCAATGTGTTTTCTGCTATGATTTCCAAATTATTGCACACAAGACCTTAACAGAATGGACAAGACCTGAGTATGATGAAAAATTCTTTTGTGTTCTTAAGCGGCTTTTGCATTTTGCACATGACAAAAGCATGACATGAAGAACATGCCAATGTGAATGTAATAATTTCTGTTATGTGTTCACTAATAGTCATGAAGGAATATGGAATCACAGGTTTGCAGGGGTCTTCAAAGTTTGTGCAGACTGTTCTGAAAGTGTGGGTTCAAGTCAAAATGGTGCTGTTTTATTAGTATAGCATTAAAGTTAATCTGTAATAATTCATGGGATGTACGTCTTCCAACTCTTCACTGTTACAGCTCTTTAGGTAAAGATAGATAAGTAGTTTCTTTATCAGTCTGTCTTTTGGCTAATGCAAATTTCAACAAATTTCAAACATAGACCTGTTTTATACACCTAGGAAGCTTATTTAAAATTTAGTGTAGGGATGGAGCAAGACCAGACTGTGTGCATAAGCAGAACTGTAATCTTTATGGAGATGCAAAATCAGTTGTATTGTAACACATGCACAGTTTTAAATGAGTTTTACTTTGTATTCCTGAGGTTTTATTGGAATCAATGGATTTTTAATGCAGTTTAGATATTGCAAAGAAATGCAGCTGCTGTGTCTTTTAAACCACATCTTTTAATTATTTAAAAAAAAAAACAAGCAAAAATCTGGACTGTTTTTTGTCCAACTCAGTGCTCATTTGTCACGTTAATTCTGTGCTGGATTCCCCTTCTAAGCCTTTGTGATTTTGGGAAGAAAAGTTACGTGCAATAGAGTAAGAATGCTTTTGATGTGATTTTTGATTCCTTCCTGTTTGTCTTGCTTGCCTGCAGTTAACATGAGACAGTTGTCTTCTATGTGGTGTATAATAATGGATACTAGATGCTTAATAAAAAGGAAAATATAACCAGACCTCACTTCCTTTGTTGGTTCTTGTGGCTTTCAAATCTTTACTCGGTGCTTTCCTCTTACCATAGGTCTTGAATGGTGGATGCAATGAGAAGAAATGATTGTTGATTGGAAATGACAGTAAACCAGATTGTGTGTAAACTGAGTCAGAAAAAATATTTTAACAGTATGGTGTTTTTTTTAAAAAGTGGTTTTTAGAAATCTAGCTTACTGTCAGTTGTTGGAACTATTTTATTTGTAGATCAGTAAGTAAACATTTTGATCAAGGTCAAAGTTACCTTGTAAAGGAAGTAAATTGAAAAACAGTAGTCTAGCTTTCAGCATCAAGATTTAAACACGGTATTCATTTATTTCTATCTGTGAGTTCTGAATATTTTATTTGGGGAAAAAGAAAAAAAATTCCTATGGTGCCAAAGTTCAAGTTTTGCAAGGATTGCTTTCCAGGGATGCCCACAATTTTTTGGCTAATCATCTTTGAGGTTCCTATGTGTTTTAAAAATCTGATTGAAACTGCACTGCGAGACTCACTGGCTAGACAGTTAGAATGGCTTTCTAGACTAAGAAGTACTTTCTAGCCCTAAAATTGCTTTAACAATGCAGAGTCAACTGTATGCATCAGGACTGCATTTAAGTTTGTCATCCCTCAACTTAGCTGCATTTCACAGATTTCTAAACTACTCCTTTGTAGTTCTAGCATAATTCACGTTTCTTCTCAACCAGGTCAGAATAGCTGTGCTACCAAATGACTTCCTTTAGTCCTGTAGCATTCCAAGCTGGGGCTGACACTTCTCAGTTGTTGCGTAATGCATGGGTTTAAGTGCTACAGGTTACATTTTTGTAGAGGGAGTGGAGACCTAAGTCAGGATCTAGATCTTGTTTTCAAGCTAGAAGACTAAGGGCAGATATAGGCTTAGGAAAGGTCTCTCAAAGTGTTAAGAATGCTAGACTCAAATGAGAGTTTTAGGAGAAAAGTGGGAAGTAATATTTGATTGCTTCCAACAATGCAGTATTATATTTCAACAACATAAGAGCTCTGAATCACTGGAGGTGATTCTTGTGGCAGGCTTCTTTGAGGCTGAAAGTTAAGATTGGAAACCCAAGGATGTGCATCTGGAGTGGGAAGGAATGCAACTTCAGGTTTTGTTTGGATGCGCAAAGCAGCAAAATATTTTTAGCCTGTTCTTAGCAGTGCACAGTGGAGTTGTAGAAAGGGAAGATTCCTGTGTGTAATCTTTGAAAGAACTGTAGCAAAAGGACATCTAGCTTGAAACTAGATTTGAGTTTGACATTTTTTTGTCAAACTGAGAACTGCTGTGAGGCTAATTGGTCTTGTGGAGTGGTGAATCGGTTATGCCTACAAGCAGGGTGATGGAGTAGTATCTAGCCTGATGCCTTTCCTACCTGCTTATGTTTATGAGTGCTGCTATTTGAAGCATTTCAGCTTTCTTTGAGTGGCTGATGTACAAGTATGGCAGCCCAGTTTCTAGTCTGGTGTTGGATGAAATGAAGATCAAACTTGAAGCAAATGTCTCTCATATTTTCCAGTGACTTCCTCTAAAACTTAGAAATCTCTCATCCTGTTGTACTGGCATATAGCTAGCTCAAAAAGTGGAAACAAGTTTTGTGTTCACATGTCTTTCAAGGAAACCAAAACCCCAAAGTAAACAAAAGGAACCCTATTAAAATAGCAAGTTTCACCTACCTTCTTCTGAGATTTATTTCTGACTACATTTAACTTCTCTAATTTATATCAAACAGCAACAAAAAAAGTGTTTTGGAAAGCAAAAGCAGAGTGGAAACAAGAAATTGCATTTTGAGTATCACATGAATGCCGCCTGTGGAAATGGCTAATGTCTTTGAATTGCTGTACCATCAGTGTGGTTAAACTCTTGCCCGGAATACTATGGGCACAGGCAGGAATAGTTGAAGCAATATTGTTAAATAAAGAAAACTGCCACTTGTAACTGTTACTACAGCTGCAGTTGTGTGGTTAGAGCCCATAGGTTTTTCTATAATGTACTCGAAACCATGTTAGGTATAGATGTATTGGAATGTGCCAGTAGTGGCTTATTCTGTGTGGCTTCAGTTACTTTTCAAGCTTTTCAGTACACCTACTGAAACATTTTTGAGGGTCATTTGAGAGTGCTAGTGTATGTTCTAGTGTGGTTATATAAAACTAGCAGGGGAAGAATACCCTTGCAGTTTTTCCACTGGGCTTTTGTAAACTTGAGCTCAACTCAGTGAACTAAATGCTGCTATCCCACAGGCCCTTTCAAAAGAAAGCATTATTCAGTTGTAAAGTGTAGGCTTCTTTTTAAGGAATTCTGAAGTTTTGAAATAGATTTTTGGTACAGAATCCCCAAATCCATTGACTTTTCAGTCCATCTCAATGGATGATTTTTTGTGGTATCAGTGAAACTCATGAATATTCTAAGCAGCAACAAATACATCAAATCTAGTACACTTCCTGCAATTCAGTGAATGCAGCTTATAAGCATTCACAGATGCTGCTCTTTAACAGAACTTTTGTAAGGCTTTACTGTTGTCAACAGCACATTAGATGTGATACTGTTAGCCGCCAAAGCAATGTATTAAAAGTATCCTTCCATCTTCAGCAAAGCTTATTTGTAAACCTCCCATTAATTTCTCTTGAATTAGAATGCCTATGTGAGGTTTATTCTGGCATGATACGAAGTTTGACTAGCTTTTTGCCTTCACAAGAAATAGACTACAGTGAGTATCTGCTCAAGAAAAGTAAGATCATGTTTTCGTTTTTACATTCATAAAAAGTGAAACAAACCTTTGCTTAATTCAGTACACCAAAGAATATTAACATCCCCCTTTTCCCTGCTTACCCCCCCCCTCCATTTCATTATGATGGGGACTATGTTCCAGAAAGTTGTGTGGGTTGTTTTTTTTTTTGTTTTGTTTTTTTGTTGTTTTTTTGTTTTTTTTTATTTGTTTAAAAAGAATTAAGAATAAAATCTTGTAAGAGCCATGAGCATGCCTAAATCTGTTACACAGAAATCTTAATGTAAACCTTCTGAGCATCTGCATGTTTTTCTTTTCAAACCTACCAGCTTTCTGGTTAATCATAAACCAGCTTTGACATAGTGACAAATTGCCATCAATGTTAAGGGCTTACGTCTTTCAGCTTCCACAGGTGCTAGAAGCAGTGGAGCTGAACTGCCAGGTAATCCTGGTGGTAATCCATAGTATATGCAGAGTCCAGATGGCTATTGCTATCCCTGAAGTAGGATGCATGAGTTATTTTGTATGTCAAGAATGTAATTCCAGAATGTATCTTCTGGCATATCTGCTTTTGGGGCAAAAAAAAAAATTGTCTTCCAATTAAGTTCAAATGCAGCTGCTGCAGTAGTTGCTGATTTTAGGGCAAGGCTATACTGTAGTTTTTTGTTTGGATGGACCTAGTTATTTCACTAATCATACACAGTTCTGGGATTTACTGAGGACAGTGCCTTTTAAAGATGTTGGTATAGCTTATTCATAAGCCTTCCTTCCAGATCATGTGTCAGAAACCGCCAGTTTGGTGTTCTATGTGCTTACTTTGTCCCCATCAGGGAAACTTACAATGTCTTAGTTCATCCCTGTGGAAGCAGAGTTGTGGGATGCATGGATCACAACTTTATGTTAATTAAGCTGTTATTAATAGCAGCAGCTTGATTCCATTAATGATAGGTAACTGTTAATATAGTACAAGCAGTTATTCCCAAACATCCTCACTCAGCTATGGTAGAATCTTGGTGTTTGGAGTTTCTCTGTTCTGGATTCCACATGAATGCTGGTCTGGAGCTTAGCAGTTCTTGGGAGACTTCCATGATCTGTCAGCATCTGCTGCTTCTCTACAGCTTGCTGTTTTTCTGGTGGCTGGATCTTCAACTGTGTGCAAGTGTTTGTGTAGAGTCCATTCACACGAACTTGCACAGAAGGGATTTTTGTGACAGCATTTGCTTGTTTCCTAAGCAACAAAAAACGTTCCAGGAGCTGAAAAGATAATTTATATTTGAGAACTATACAGTGTCTTACAAACACAGTCTTGTTATTGTAAAACTATGCTGCCTGGCTAGAAACCTTGACAGCACTGGAATTTAAGAGCAACTGTGTACTTTACAGATCAATTGTGGTCATCTGGGCAAAGACAAGAGATACTTTCCTTGTGCGCAAACATTATTGCATTCATTTTGAGAAGGAAATATATTTTAAAATAAAGCAGATGCTTTAAGTGAAGAGTAAACTTGGGAATCTCTCAGAAGAGGAGTGTGAACATAAAATGTTTGCTAGTTAGCGCTGCACAAAAATTATGAAAATGCTCCATGTTCTGTTTGCTCAGAGGTCAGCTTGTAAGCATCTTGAGAAATAACCTTACAGACTACTGAAGTTTTAATCCCTCTGTGTTACTAAATTTCTGGAAAGTAAATTTCAATATTTAGAATAAGTGTGCTGCTTTTCAAAGCTGTCATATGTAACATGCTCTGTGGGAGCTCATAGTTGGAGTCAAATAGTACAGCTGTGTATCTAGACAAATGATTGCTAATATGATCTTGTGACTGTTGGCTTTTTAAGAAGTAATGGAGCAATACAGTCATCTCGCCTGTTTGAGTGTAATTGCTTTGGGTAGTGGCAAAGGTTATCTACTAAGCTAAAGCTGTGTGCTTGTTCTCTGGTTTTCTAGTCCATGCTATGGAAGTTGAAAGTGTGAAACAAATGCAGCAGTTGCAGAAAAAGCAGAAGTAACAGTTCACTATTTCTTTTTTTCTATATATAATTTACACAGTGATTTCCAAGTATTTTCTTTTCAGTCTCAAAATAGCTCCATAAGATACACTAAAACAAACCACAAGCAAAATCTGAGAGGTGTTGCATGCTGCCCACCTACATTTAAGAAAATATCCAGTATTACTAAAAGAGCTTGACTGTTGCATAAAGTACCTTATAATGCAGAGGTAGAATTGAGCTTGAAGTGTAAATATTAGCATCAAAGCACCTTTAAAAAGCTGTTCTACTTCAAATTGATGAAGTATAAAAGAAAGCTAAGGTAGCACGCTATGTATTTGCTGAGCAGATCTCTGCAGTGGTGGTCTTGGTTTAAAGAAATGTAAGTGGGTACAAATATAATTTGTTTATATGCTTATAAAATAAAGAATACTCTCTTCTCTTTTTAGAAATTTTTTCAGTAAAAGGACAAAAGAACTCAAACCTGCTGCCCAAAGTGCTCCTGGTTGGAAGTTGTTTGGAAAAGTCCCACCAAGGGAAAACCTCCCAAAAGATTCCAAAATTATTCAACAGGTGAGTAAACTTCACACAACTCTTGTATTAATTTTCTGTAGAAACTACCTTATTTAATGTGATATGCTACTTTATTTTTTAAATATTACTTTTTTTAATAGTAAAGTGATTGTGAAATACTTTTTTTTAATCTAACTCATCTTTGCATAGGCCTTCTTGCCTGGAAGACTTACTGTCTGGTAACTTACTGACTGGTTAACTTGAGCAACAAATTGCTTAGAATTCTGAAACATGTAATCTTGTTTCATTTAGGCTTTTAATCTCACTCAAGATATTTTTGTTTCAAAGTAGTAATGTAAGTTGACTTGTTTCGGAGTTACGTGGGGTACTACAGAAAGGTAATTCTGATTTCTTTCCTCTAATACAAAGTTGAACTTAATATATGCATTCCTGGGAAGTCTGTCTTTAATTTGGTAAAATAATAATGAAACATCATAGTCTTTAAAGTTGAGGAATTGGTAACATATTATTAATGTAATGTTAACATGCATTTCTTAAGTTGAAAGATTTGTTGACATGAGAGATGTGAATATCCCTTGTGTTGGTTAAAACAGTAACTTGAATCTCTTGAGAATTGCTTCCTCTGTCTCCTTTCATACATTCTCTGTAAGCTGATGTATTTGACAAGTGCAAATGGCTGTGAATGAAGCAGTGTTCAGCCTTCTTCTAGAAAGAGCTTTTTAGTGAAGAAGGCCTTTTGGGAGCAACGAAAGTGAAAAAAGAAGGTTCTTTTTGAAGGACTTCAATGTAATGGGACTTGTCACACAATAAAATGTAAGGCATGATGAGACTACAGAAACTGCAATCTTGGCGGTAGGATTAGATGACCTATAAAGGCCCCTTTCAACCTAAACTGTTCTGTGATTTACTGTGAAGTAAACTGAATGCTTTTTCAACACTTCCAAATAAAATTTTACGTATTTAAATGGTTTCCCTTTTTGGATGGGAGAGGGCAAGTTGTCTTAGTTTACTTGCAGATGAATGCTGTTGGCCTTGTGCTATGAAAATACTGTAGTAAAAATCCAGATGTCTCTTTCATCCTGAGAAATGGAGAATATGCACAACACTACCAGTCTTCTAGTAATGAAGATGTTTGTTCTGGAGACCAAGTAATCTGCAGAAATAGTCTTAATTTCTTATCCTGTTGTCCCTCAGTGACAATTTTTATTTTAAATTGTAGTGTTAAACTTTTTTTTTTTTTTAACTTCTTCCAGAGTCTACAAAAAGCAAATACAATTAAACAGTGTATTGTCTTATAGAATCATAGAATAGGTAGGGTTGGAAAGGACCTTAAGATCATTTAGTTCCAACCCCAGTGCCATGGGCAGGGACACCTCCCACTAAACCATGTCACCCAAGTCTCTGTTCAACCTGAGATGATAGAGCATTCACAGCTTCCCTGAGCAACCCATTCCAATGCCTCACTACCCTTACAGTAAAGAACTTCCTCCTTATATCCAATCTAAACTTCCCCTGGAAGTTTAGACTACAGTCTAAAGACTACAGTCCCTCATGAAGAGTCCCTCCCCAGCATCTTAATAGGCCCCCTTCAGATGCTGGAATGCTGCTATGAGGTCTCCACGCAGCCTTCTCTTCTTCAGGCTGAACAGCCCCAACTTTCTCATCCTGTCTTCATATGGGAGGTGCTTCAGTCCCCTGATCATCCTTGTGGCCCCCTTTGGACTTGTTCCAACAGTTCCATGTCCTTTTTATGTTGAGGACACCAGGACTGTGCACAATACTCCAAGTGAGGTCTCATGAGAGCAGAGTAGAGGTGTAGGATCACCTCCTGCCTGCTAGTGACACTGCTTTTGATGCAGCCCAGGATACCATTTGCTTTCTGGGCTGCAGGTGCATGCTGCTAGGTTGTGTGCATTTTCTCATCAACCAACACCCCCAAGTCCTTCTCCGCAGCACTGCTCTGAATCTCATCTCCACCCAGCTGTGCCTGGGATTGCTCCAACCCAGGTGTAGGACCTTGCACTTGGCATGGTTAAACTTCATGAGGTTGGCATCAGCCCACCTCACAAGCGTGTCAGGGTCCCTCTGGATGGCATTCCTTTCTCCAGTGCAGCAACTGAACCAGACAGTTTGGTGTCCTCAGCAAACTTGCTGAGGGCACCCTTAATCCCACTGTTCATGTTACTGACAAAGGTATTGAACAAAGCCAGTCCCAACACTGATCCCTGAGGGACACCACTTGTTACTGGTCTCCAGCTGGACACTGAGCCATTGAGCATAACTCTTTGCGTGCGGCCATCCAGCCTGTACTTTATCCACTGAGTGTTCCATCTGTCAAACTGATGTCTCTTCAATATAGAGATAAGGATGCCATTCAGAACAGTGCCAAATGCTTTACACAAGTCCAGGTAGGTGACATCAGCTGCTCTTCCCCTGCCCTTCAGTTCCGTAGCCGTACCATAGAAGGCCACCAGATTGGTCAGGCAGGATTTGCCCTTAGCAAAGCTATGCTGGCTGTCTCCAAGCATGTTGTTGTTTTTCATGTGCCTTAGCATGCCTTTAAGGAGAAACTGCTCCAAGATTTTGCCAGGCACAGAAATGAGACTGACTGATCTGTAGTTCCGTGGATCATCCTTGTCTTCAAACATGATTGAGTTAATTCTAGCCAGTAGTCCTGTAGTTTGTATTATAATGGTTGCCAGATTAGAGTCACTATTGGATTTATATAATCTTGAGTAATGTGCAGTAGTAGCTAATATTTTTAGTTTTTAATTTTATCTAAAGTATGCATGATCTTCATGTAAAGTATCATGAGCTAAGATATAACACAGTTATTAGAGGGGATCCAGATTAATGTTAAGGCAGTTAGGTCTACAGTACCTGAGAAAATTTGATTCTTAAATTGAGAGGTGACATTAATGTCTCTGTATCTAACATATGTCAAATGTGTTGCATGTGTGTTTAAAAATTACAGTTTAGCTCCTTGTACATATGCCTTCGAAGAAAATCCAGTGGTTTTCAAGAATGTTCAAATTTGCTAAGCTGGCAGCGGGTTAGAATGCATATGGGCACATCTGGTTATTGAAGATCAGTGGAAAATACTATCTTCACTTTCTGAACGACTGACTGAAGCTCCTAGACTAAATTCCTCACTCTGTAGGACAGTAAATGAAAATACAGGCAAGAATGCAGTTATGAGGCCTTTTAATCATGTTTCTATGAGTTTTTTAAAGTAATTCTGTGAACCTTGCTGAATACTTAGTATCCTACATGGAATGTCTCTAAAACTGCCACTTTGACTTTCTAAATTGAAGTCAAAGGGTTGAATCAAAGTCAAAGTTTATGATCTGAAACATAAACCCTGTATATTCCCCCAACTTTTTCAGGTATCTAATGGTCAAAGTCACGGCTGCTCACTGTTTACCATTTTTGTAAAATGAGCTTCTAGGTGTAAGATGATGCAAGTAGAATAGGCTAAACTGTAGGCAAGCTATGTGCAAGGGAATTCATGGTACGTTATTATTAGCAACAAATCTTACTGTTCCTGAGCAGTTATGGCATTCTTCATGGTTAAATGCAGTTCTGTGACTTTACTGATGTTAATAGCCAGCTTTGGGAGGGTGCAAATAAGCACTTGATTAAGGAAACCCAGTAATGAGTCAGCATCCTTCAGATGAAGGATGAGGTCTTGAGAAGCCCTTTTGGAGGAAAAATTAACTCCTGACAGGAAAAGCTTCATAATAAATCGGAGAAGGAAGTCTTTGGGGTAAGGGTAATGCTTATATCAAAGGTTTATAGCAGTGTTTATTAATAGGACTTTCCTGTTAGTAAAACAAGAAAAAAAATTGCATCACTGTAGATTTATAGTCAAAAGACAGGTAGAGCTCACATGCCCTGTTGCATCCTGGCCAGTGGAAGCCTCTTTTGTTGTCTTCATTTTGGTAAGGCTATATATGCCTCTCCAGAGAAGTCAGGTGGTGATTCTAGTATCTTGAGCAACTTCCAAAAAAATCTTGAAACTGAATTTGGGATATGGTTTCAGACATTTTTCAGACAATGATGCTAGCCAGCTCTGCCTTCAGAGACTGTCTAATGAGTATTACTGTAAATAATTCCTTTGCAAGTTTCATATGCTATATGGAAGATGATAAATGTTTTTGTCAAAAAGCCACCTGCAGGGTTTGCCTGTCTGGAGAGATGGCAGTGTCCTTTGCAGCTGTGCTGCCGTCGGCATGCTTTCAGTGAGATGCTGTAGTGCAAACTAGGTCAGAGGTTCTTGGCAGTTGCATCTCCCTGCTCGCAGCTGCTGGCACGCTTGGCTCTCCATGGAGTTCAAGCTGCCCAAGCAGGATGTGATTGAGGCCAACTCTTTTACTGGACATCTCCCTCCTCTGGGCTTCCTTCCTTCACTGTTTTTTAAAGAGAGAACTTAGCAACTCCCTAGGACTGCAAATGTCAAATGCCTTTGATGGTTTTAGGAAGTGTGCCTTTTTTCATGAACTGCAGCTAATAAAGCTGGCTATTATAAGAAGTATGTGGTCATTAATGATCTTTCTAGTAAATTCTTTTCAATCTGTACAGAAATCTGCTTTAAATTAGACTGCTGAAACATTTTATTACAGAAGCAGTTTAAGGAGCAACTGACTTGTAGGCTGATTTTGGTGTGTATTGACTGAAGTCCAACTTCTTTTTAAAAATGCAAGCTCGATTTCATTTTTTATGGTTACAACTAAAAGAAAAGAGCTTTTAATCTATAATTAAAATGATTCCAAAAATCAACTCATTAAAATTAGCTCTTGATTTTGTTAAAGCAGTCTTGAATACTTATTCATTTGTTTAAAGCAGTGCAATGATTTTTTTTTTTTCTAATATGCCTGAATTAAACTCAAAATATGGTAATGCACATGGCAAGATAAAAAGAAGTAAAACATACGCTAGATTAACTTTATCAGCTATTTTAGCAAAGTACTGTTAATGGCAGACTTAAATTGGGGGGGAGGGGTGGAGCTTATTTTCTATTTAAATCTGACACACCATGAAGAGCTTGCAGTGATTTACAAATTATTTGTTATTCATCAGTGATATGTCTTCAAAAGCTGTCATGTTGCATACAAAATGTAAAGTATTAGTTTTAGACAGTCTGTTAAATACCAATGCTGGTTTTGATGACTGGGTCACTGTCCTGCAGCCTCTGAAAGTATTTCTGAATCTCTCTGAATATTTGAAAAAAAAAAAAATACTTTTGGGCTGAAAAACTTAATGCTTTCACTTGCATATTTTTTCATTGTTGTTGTCTCCAGTCTGAGTTCTAATGGAGAAATTGCATTCACTGAATCAGCAGAACTCCTGTGGTCTCCAAGGAACAATTTATTGGAGTTTTCAGAGGAATAGATGTATTCTGAATTGGGTTTTATACGACTCAGATGTTCTAACTTGCAATATTAACTCTTTCCTCCAGTTTCTGTTGTTTTGATTTAGCAGTGGAGGAAGCTCTTGATGCTTAAAAGTGTATATGGCATGTTTGTCAACAAATCTAAGGACTGAATATTGGTATGAAGTAGGTAAATACAGTGCTAGATGCTTTTTCATCGGATTGGTTCTTAAGTAGATTGTTATCTAGATAGGCTGGCTCATCTTGCACTACTACCACAGAAAAGAGAAAAGCAAGACTTCTGCCTGTTGAGCAGATAGGGGATAGAAATGGTAACATTGGTTAACAATGGTTGGTAACAAGCTGCCTTGAAACCAGGCCAGTAAGTTGGGTAAGTTGGGTCTTGCAAGGAACAGTGCAACACCTGAATAACAATTTTTTATACTAGCAGCAGGGAGATGTCTGTGATGGTTTTCCTTTGTAAACAGTGTAACAGTCAGAATTTCAAGAACTGTCCCTTATCTCTCCAGGGTCACACATGTAATCAGTAAACTGCTATGCTAATGATAAAACAGACTTTCCCCAGTGTTTTAGACTTTTGCAGGATTATTTTGTCAGTAAAGTAGTAATGAAGCTTGTCAGACCCCAGTGAGACAAATGCCTCCTTTTGTTTGCACAAAGGATAGAAGATATACTTCAGCTCCAAGTAACAGGGCTTACACAGCCTGAGAAATTCATCAAGAACTTTTCATGATGGCAATGCTGTGCTGGTGGCTCAAATGCATCTTCAGAGGAATACTCTACAATGAGCATTAATGTTTTGAAGACACCGCAGAGGTGTTGACTGCTGATGTGAATTCTTCTGCTTGCTGGTAGTTTTTTTTGTTTTGTTGGTTTTTTTGGGGTTTTTTTGGTTTTGTTTTTGGTTTTTTTTTTTTTTTGTCTTTGAGGTCAAGTACAAGGAGTACTGAAGTGAACTTGAAAAAGAAAGCATAAGCTTTTCTGTCCTTGGAAGTTCCTGGGTTTTGGGGAAACAAATACAGAAGCAAATTGATGTAATAAAAATGATGGAATGTCTTTTACTTTGATTTGATGGAACAATAATATTTTCTTTCTTGATCTTCTGTATCATCTTTTTGATGGAATTTCTCCCTATCTGTTGGGCCTTTGAATTTCATTAGCGAAGGATGGCACAGGTGAAAACAACTGTGGGTTTCTTTGGGTGTTTCTCTTAAGTGAACTTCTGAGGTTGAGCAGATTTATGCTTGTGAGCTTGAGGGGTTGTGAGCTAACCAGCTTATAGGTAAAGATCTAGTGGGATGTGAAATGCAATCTAAGATGAGATGAATGAAAGCGAAGTTTTCAGGATTTGGTTTTGGAGCAAACAGTTTCTGTTTTGTGTCATCCTTTAAACAAGATACAGTTCTTTTTAACAGCTATCTTTTAAGCCTAGTGTTTAAGTAAGTGTAACTTTTATGGGTGATTTGGACTAGTGAGCAAGTGTATCATACCTTTTGTTCTGGACCTGAGAAGTGTCACAGGAAAAGATTGCCCTTCAGGCAAAGACACTGATTGTAGAAAATACAAAGTTTCAGTTAAAACAGAAAAAACAGTCCAGTAGATGTCTATACACATTTTGCACAAGTGGGAAGTCTTTGTATGTGTTTTCTTATATTTTGAGGGCTGAAGAACAATGAACATGAACAAAGAACTATGTTTCTTCCAACATAGACATAAGTATGTGTGAAGTTAAATTTTGGCTTGCATGTTGCTATACTGTAATGGTCTTTTTAATTTATTCACTAAGGCTTTGCTTCTGTTTTTCTCATTAGGATGACAGTACTGGCAGTCTTGCGTCAATATCTGCTCTCAGTCTATTAAACACAGGGGTATGAAATTTAATATATATTTTTTTAGTTGTATGCGATGCCATGCATGGGACTGTGTAACATTCATTAAAATAGAACAAACATCACATTTTCACAGTAGCATGAGTATTTTATAGAACTAACCATCAACTCATTAGATATCATTAGTAAAATAAGCAAACTTCACACATGAATCTCAGTAACAGCTGAAAGTGTTATTGTATTGCATGTTTTTGAATAGCAGGAAATAGGTAATGCTAGAGCTTGATAGTAATTTACTTATGTTTGCTATGCCTCCTTGCTTAATGATAAAAGTTGTTAAAAGGCCTAATTTGTAATACTTTTGAACACCTTGTATTAGCTTTGAAAACTGATATCCTACAATCTCTTTTTTTCCCTGCCACTAACTCATACAAGCTGTTAACACAGAACACACAGTGGCACATCAGAACACCAGACACTTTAAATCATTATTTCTAGTATGAAATTGGAAACCTAGAAAAGTGTAGCTTTTGAAACATTTTCTATATGTTATGTCTTTGGTTTGCTGTGACTGGTATCCTTCTGAAATTAGTCCAGTGTACGTCTGTTACTTTGAAAACTTTTAATGTAATCCCACACTCTATGTTAAACTGGAATGGTACAAGTTGGCTTTTTATTTCTGTGGATTTGTTACCTCTGGCTTTGTGAAGCAGAGCAGTAATATAACTGCTAGTTGATATTTGATACCCGTGGTTCATGTTACGTGGTCTGGTTACTGTCAGCTTTTCTTTATAGTGCCCAAAGCCTGTGGCTTCATGCTCTTTGTAAAGAAGTAAGATGGAACTTGATGCAATTTGTTAAATATCCAGTTGAGGGAAAAAATAAACAGTTGAAGATGGATGGCATTTTCTAGGTCAACGTAGAAAAACTATTCAGTGTCTGGCTGTTCTCTTGCACTGTGTGAAGATTAGTATTTTTCCCTCCTTCAGTATAGGTCCTTCCAGTTGCAGAAGAATGTACTGTTTTGTCTGTCCTGATAGCATCTGGCATTTAGTTCTGGGAAAATGTCTAGTTTATGACTCAGTTTTTCAGTGACATCTACTCTTGCTATAAACATTTCTTTTTTTTATAATTACCTTGTAGCCAACACTAGCTCAGCAATTTTAACATTTAACGTGTGACACACACTATGGCATAAGAGGGAATCCTTGTATGTTAGCAGAAATTCTTCTTACATAAATTTTGTATTAGTTTTATTAGGGTGATGTAGATGGGTGCCCTCCTAAGCGGTTCTGTTAATGCTTCCATTTGTGGATGATCAACCCTGCTTGAAATGAAGGGAAATAATCTTTCTGATATTTCTACTTAACTGTACAACACTGTGGAAGTAATCATATAGATGTTTTTAGAGGCCTACCTGCTCCACATTTGAACAAGTGTGTGAAGGTGAGAGAGATCTGAAACCACTTGCAGAATATATGGCAATCCCCATTGTTTTCTCAGAAGAAGTAACAACTCATTGAATAAATCCTGTTTCAGTATGAGGCTTGGAGTTTTAGGGGAGTGAAGCATGTCGACAGAAACAGTCATACACAGGGTGCATGTTTTGTTTAATCTGAGTGTTAGTTTCCCTTGACATCTACTTTAAATTAGGGGCAATCCTTAAGATAGACAACATGAATTACCTTTCATTATCACTTTCTCCTCTAGCATACCTAAAGCATAATTGGATATGTAGTGCTTAATCTGTATAATGGTACTTTCAGGACTGTGAGGACTTTCACTGTCCTTGTAATCCAATGCTTTTATCACTCATTTCCAGTTCAGCTTTCATTATTGGATCCTCAAAGCAGCAAGATGAACATTAAATTTCATGGTCAATATTTATTCCTTTAAAGCCCTATAGTTTGGGCATTGTAGATGCAAGTCTGTCCTCTAAAATAGAATCATTATGTACACACTTCGTAAGTACTTTATCCCTGTGAGCATACCCTACTTAAGGTCAAATCTAATGCTTTTGGAATGCTGCAATGCAGCTGGTTTTCCTTTCTGTAAGGTAGTTTGCAAAGATGCTGGCAGCAGCAGCTATGAGCAGTTACACATATGTTCCACAGTGCAATCCAGTACTGTTTAGATATTTAAAATAGCTCTCAGTAGTCTAGCTGTCCTGTATGGTGGTTCTGAGGAAGGAAAAAGAATAGAAACTTCAGTTTTGTATAGTTAAAAACAACACTGTTTGGTATATCTTTATCTTCTCAAGTACAAAGGCAGGCTATAAGCAAAAGTTTTTTTTCCCAGCCTCATTTACTTGCTACTTGTCTGTAGGTTAATTGGTTTATCTGTATTTCTGCAGGAATAAATACTGGAAATACAAGTCCCTCCACATCTTGAAGTGCTCTTAAATATATCTTCAGAGTGTTTTTCAGGAAAAACATGCTTTTAGCCTGTTAACAGGTTTATTATTGGCAGCAGATGAGAGGATGCAGTTCCAGACTTAATAAGGAGATAGCTATTCTTACTTTCTATCAAAGCTGAGATTTCTTTTTCTTTGGGCTTATGAAATATTCTTCAACTTTCAATAAGTACCAGATATGTTCCAATATTTTAACAATGTACTCTAAGCTACAGAAACCATACATATGACACTTCCACAGTTATTTTTTTTTTTTACATTGTCTTGAATCTTAGCTATCAGTTGTTCTGTCCTCTGGCATATGCCCTGCATGTTAAGCATTTGACAAGACATTTAACTAGAAGTCAATTTCACCTTGTTATGGAAGAGTATTAGCTCTTTGACTTCTAAAGAAGTTAAATTCTTTATCAGCTGAAGCTTTCTATCCTATAACAAGAATTTTAGGTTCTATATCAAATGCATGTTTAAGGCTTATTAAATTCTTTACATGTGGTCATACAAAATATTCCAGGAAAAAAAAATGGTATTTTAGTTGCATATATCAGTGGGTTCAATGCATGTCTGATGGTTCTGGGATCTAATCTTCAACTAAGTTTCCTAGAGCACAGGCTCCTTGAGGGAGAAGAATCTTCCATTGGATAGTTTTGATACTTTGGAATGTATTTCGTCTTGGAGAATGTTATGACAGTTTGAGCCTGAAGCTATTTTGGTCTCTGCCTAGACTCTTTCTAGTAACAGTTTTCCCTCTGTTCGTATGTTCTTTTCTTGCAAAACCCAGCTGTTCATAAAGGTTACTTGCTTTCAGAAACACAGTTGGGTGATGAGTTCTGCTTATGTGGAAATCCCCACTGAAGATTTTTAATTTCCACTCTTCCCCCTGCCCCAATCTCTTTCTTTCACTGCTGTTTAGAAATAGTATATCAGTTCTAAGCACGTACAATAGCCAGAAGCACTAGCACCGTTCAGATGTGTTGCTTGTAATAAAAAGGTGAGAGTGGCTTCATCCTAATATCCGTCTTGCAGTGCTTTTATTTTTTAACTTGCATATGAATCAGGTATATAGGAATGTGGAAAAGGTTGATACTATATGAGCTTCCTCATCTCTGACCACTAAATGAATTGATTCTTTGTCGCCTCTTACAAAGTACTAGAAAATATGTAAGTAAACCAGATCTTCTACAAAAGGATACAAGGGATGGCATTACTACTCTACTGGAACCTGGATGCTGACCTCCAGGGATCACAGGATACATTCTTAAGTTAAGAATGTGCTGGGGCATCCTTAGGTATAAAGCATGGCAGAAGTGCCTAAAATATCTCTGGTTTTAAGTGAAATAAAGTTTTAGACTTAAGAAAGTAAGATTTAATGTAGACTCATTACAACAGAACTCTACAAATCCTGTATGTCCAGTTCTCTGAGGTATTTGCTTGAATATGCCAAATCATCTTGGATACATATTATTTTCCCATCAGTGGTTGTCTTGAAATTACCCTTCAGGAGAAAAATATGTTCTAGGGAATTTGTATAACCACTGGTTTTGGCCAGAGATTTAGAAATATTTAGAACAAAGTTGTATTTAAGAACAGTTAGCGAGTAACTTGTGTGTTTACAAAGAATTAGGTTTTTTTATGTGAATGTATGTATAAATGATAATAGCAAACAGTTGCTTGCTCCTTTTCTTAACGTGGTGCATATTTGTACTGTTTTTGAAGACAGAAAAGCCACAGAGCTTCTCCTCTAGTTGTGGTTGTGCACTGGTTGCTTTAGATTTGTGTTTGTCTTTCCAGGGCACTAATAAAATGATGTACCAAAAAAAAAATTCGGTACACTGTCATGGGGCAGAGTATGATACAGTGGGTAAAAGGGTGGATAGTTGGAAAGATAGCTGAAGAATTCAGGGTTAGGGGGTTGGAAACCGCTTCAGAAGGTACCGAGAATGTTCCAGGCCTATTCTTTGGATTGTTTTGTGTCAATGCAGTCCCCTTTTCTCATCAGTTTAACTATTGTTCTCTCTCCCACATACTGGAAAACAGAAAGGGGCAGGAAGTCCAAATAAATCCTCAGGGTCTGAAAGGTATTAGTGGCATATAATGCATATGGCCTTACTGCTGTGAACATACCTGATCTCCTCTGATCTCTGAAGCTAACAGGTTGGGCTTGCTTAGAGTGTGGATGGGAAACGACTTGGAAATACCAGCTGCTGTAGCCTCTGCTTAGCGAGAGTGGAGTCTCCATCCTTGGTTGGCTGAACAAGGCCCTGTGCAATTTGCTGTGCTGTCCTTGCTTTGAGCAGGGAGGCTGGACTAGATGATCTCCAGAGGTCGCTTCCAATCTCAGTGATTCTATAATAACCCTCTTGAGATGCAATTAACATGACACCATTAAGATTATACTTTTCATATCCTTCAATGTATTATGCCTAATGTGGAAGAACAGAAATTTTGTTAGAGATCATTAAAATTGATAGAGTAGGGAGGCTGTTGATCAAAAAACTTTAAGCCACCTTAGTGCTGGGCAAGCACTTTGTACCTTCTCTGGAAATACGAGGCTGCATTGTCGTGTTTAACTTTATGTGCTTTTAAGCTATGTAAAAGCTTTAAAGTTGCTAGCTCTGTTTCTATAATGCTGTCAACGGTCACTGAATGTGCAAAGTCCTCTGTTTCTCCGTGGAAGAGCTAATGTGTACAAGAAACAATTTGTTAGGTGTGAGGTTCATTTGGAAACTATTTCTGGAGAAATCTTACGTTTGATTAGAAAGATACATGGAGATACATGGCCTAATTAGTAACTGCCTTTTTTTTTGTTAAATTTTTGGTGACTGAGGCATCAGATATTTTGGTTAATCTGAGGCTGAATTTACTTACACAATTATTAAAGCAGCAGATGTAGAAGAACAAACTGTCTTTAGATAATAAAACATGCAAGGTAGAGCTCACTTGGCTGTGCTTAGGAATACAGCTGTGTGACCTGTGATAATGCATTAGTAAAATACCTTAATTTTATTGTCTTAAAAAGAAGATTTTTCAGCTCTTAGTAGGCTTCATAGAAACTCTTATTTAGCCTTCATGCCTAAAGAGAGTATGAACCCATGAGCTAATTTGGTTTAGGGATAAGTTGGAAATCTTCTCACAAATAACCCTTTAAGATTTGCTGGCTTGGAAGAATGGGTTTCCAAGTAACCCAGCAGTAAATTTTTTTTACAGATGCTAAAAAAAAAAAAAAAAGGGAACATGAGATTTGATGTTTTCATCTGGCTCTATCTAGCTTCCTTCCTAAAGACTGCCTTATATTTCTGTTTTGTTGAGTTGCTTCTGTGGAAAAAGGAATGGGGTTCTTTTGTCTTTAGAATGTATATTAAAGGCTGTTAAATATTTCTTTCTAAGTAGATTGCATATGTTAACATCTGAGAAAGAAATTATATGAAAAAGACTTGTAATGATTAACATTGTTATATTTTCACTGGCTCTAGCTTAGGTAGTTTTAGATAGTGGAGGTTTGATGGTCTTCCTAAAGGCTTCAGTCACTTGAGGGTTACCAGATCTTACGGGCGGCTAGAATCACAATGAAAGAAATAGGAAGAGATGCACATTCTTGGTTAGTGGTTTGTAGTGATGGTTTGTGGTTTTTGTTGGGGGGGTTTGTGTTTTGGTTTGGTGTGGGTTGTTTGTTTTGGTTTTGGGTGTTGATGTTTTGTGGCTTGCTTTTTTGTTGTCATTTCTGTATTGTTTAAATATACTTGTGCACTAGCTAGTTTGGCAAGATTATGGAAATTTTATAATTAAGTGATCCTTGGGTGCTCAGTAGTCATATTGAACTAGAATAGATCACAGATTAAGTTGATATAAGACAGTGCTTTCTCATTCATCTTAGCAGTCCTGCAAAGCTACGTTATTTTGCTACACACGCTTCCAACTTCTAATGTTGGCTCCTTGTGTCTTAAATTATTTAATATTTTAACATTATTAAATAAGTGTTAGGTAATGTTATGCTTACTAATTAGAAGTGTGGCTGAAAGTTGATATGTAATTTTTATCAATAATATTGTTTAGGAATATGAAGCACGGACAGGAAGAATGTATAAACCTCCACCCCCATCAGCAAGGCGTAAAAATATTGTATTTGAGCCCCTTTCAACTACAGCTTTGATTCTGGAGGATCGACCAGCGTAAGTATGATCCTGCTGTGGAACTGATGATGACTGAATTCATTAGATATACTTCTGATGAGCTAAACTCCACAAGTCTTACATGAAAGTATCACTGGATTAGTCCATCTCAGCTAACAGCATAATAAATATGTTCAGAAGAACCTTTTAAGTACATTACAGCCTACATGAGGAATTCTTCCTTGCTCTGGCTTAAGAATAGAGCCTGGGGCCATCAGTCTATTGCCTACTGTGTATCACGGCTGCCTGTGGCAGTGTACTGGGCATCCTTAACCAGGAAAATTCCTGAAGAGCTTTCATGGAATTCTTTACTGCCATTTCAGTGTGCAGTTCCTTCTCTTTTACCCATTCTGGAAACTTAATTTCCTAGACCAGTCAGGAAGACTTAACAGTGGCACTTCTCACTTCAGGAGACCTGGGCTTGGCTTACCAGAGAATTTTTTATTAAAGGAAAAGGAAGGTAAAGAATAGGCAAGTAACAGGAGGAGTGGAAAGAATTTCCTTTGAAACCTAAGAAATACCTTCCAAGTTGCACCTTGAGAAAGCTTGTGATGGCACTGTTAAATGTTTGCTCTAATTAGTTCCAGTTAGGAAGTAGAAAATAGAACGTATAGTGTTTCCTTCAGTATTCTCTCTAGTGGTATATAAGCTCATTGCTATGGTTATTTTTTTTGAAATGCGTTATTTCTTTTGATAGAGTGAGTTACGCTGTAACTGTTTTGCTAATGCTTTCCTGTACTTTCAGAATACCACAATTCACAAACTAACATAAGTATGTTTTTACCAGTGACACTTCCACTTGCTTTAAATTGGAATGTCATCCCAAGTGTGTAATGTGTTGCCAAAATCTCATCCTTAAAGATATATTCTGTTCTTGCTGTCACTGGAAATACTAATAAAGGGATCTTTTCTGGGTTTGCTTGTTTGTTTGTTGGTTTGGTTTTTTTTTTTTAATTGTTTAGGGTTTTTTATTACCTTAAAATCACAAAACTTTCTTGTGTTTGTTTTGAACTAAAGTAGGCTAGAGATTGGGTAAGAGTCTGAGACTAAACGTTGTTTGGCAATTAAGGGATTGCTGTGCAGCCGAAAAACAAATGCATTTTAAGATGGTGAACTTGCAGTGCTGCGGTGAGCTTTGTTAGTATTTTCCTTATGTCACTTCTTGTGAACTTCATTTGAGCATTACTCCAGATTTTCAACAGATCTAATAATCCTGCTTTGGGAGAAGCTATATAAGAACTAATATACAGAAGCAGTAAACATCTGGTAGTTCTCTACAGCTGTTACTGAAGCACTGGTAGTGTGACAACTCCAAGGCTCAGAGAGAGGCCAAATTAAAACCTGTTTTGAAATGGTTCAGGATGTCATTTGTGTCTTGAATTCATGAACAAATTGTTTTCAGAAATCTTCCTGCCAAATCTGTGGAGGAGGCTTTACGTCACCGACAAGAGTATGATGAGATGGTGGCAGAGGCGAAAAAACGAGGTATGTTAACTGCCAATAACCAGTATAGTTCAACTGTGCAGCAAAAAATAGAGCAATTTCTGGCTCTATTCTCAGGCTGGTAGGTACAGTAAAGAACAACCTTGTTTAGTATCTAGGTTATTGTCTGGTACATACGTGCACACAGTTTAGATCAGAGCTCAATTTCAGCTTGCTTTCTCAGTCCACCACAGTAAATTAATGATTTTTTTTTTTTTTAACTACCTGTGTAATGTGATCAGCTGGAAACTTTCCAGATTCTTGGACTCCTTTTTTCTTTCCCCAAGCTGTGTTGCTACAGTTGCCGCTAAGAGCCAAAGTATAATGAAGCTGACTGCTTAAAGATCTGGCATTCTTTTCAGGAATTTGACATTGATTTCAGTGTGAAGACAAATGAAACCTGTGTTGGGATTTTTTTTTTCCAACCAGCTGTAGCTGTGTGAACCTTCCTAGTCCCATTAGTTATGTTTTATTTAAAAAACAGATCTGTAGCATCTTTTACTGTGTCAGTCAATGAGCAGTTGTTGAAAGGACTTCTGTAGTCTTGTGCCTAGTATTCAGGGAATAAGCTATTTCAAGAATCTGTGCTGAATGTTTTACTTGGGCTGTTGTCAGAGTTACAAGCTGCTGAATGGATTAATCCTCTATGGATCTGTGGCAGCTTACTCTGAAAGATATAATAAGATATCCAAAGCATTTGACAGTTTGTTTCACTCTTCTCTTGTGGTATGCATCTTCTGAGTTGTGGTCTGTGGTCCATGTTCTCTAACTGCATCTTTGGAGGGTCAACCATGTGTAGCATTTTAGTATATGTGCCCTTGTATTCCTTAAATTAACTATTGCTACACACACAAAGCTTCAGTGAAAACTTAATGAAGCTGATCAGCCATGTCAGTTTACCAAGGATGGTGTGTTTACGCCATTGATGTTTTTAACGCATGCATAAACAGAAAATGTCTCACAATTTCACAGTGGATCTCAGTGACATTAAGATAACACTGCTCTGTCCTCCTTTTAACTGTTTTAATAAGCAGATCTATAAATGCTTCTCTTTAACAGAAGGCAGAACACTCTTCTCTTGTTCAGCATTATGGCTTTGTCTTGGATCTTTAGGTCCTCTTTCCAGAAAAAAAAATACATAAGCCTTCTAGATGGAAATTTCAGTAAAATCTGAATAATTTCTAAATGGCTGTAGAATTACACTTTTGAGTAATAATTTCATCCATAATTCTTGCTATTTAGTCTAAGAAATACGTAAGGTTTAGGCAGAATTTGGTATGAAATTCACTACAGGAAAGACAGCTTGGTGTGCTTGCTCTTTAGTCATTCTGTGTACTGCAGAAAAGTGCTGTGAGTTTTCCAGCTAGATTTTTTTTTTTGTCTAAATGGCTGTGTATTTGGATAAATTAAAGACAGCTTAAATTAAAAAGTTCCTGAGAAACACACCTACAATCAACAGAAATAGTGCTGGCAACTGTAATTTATCTTTGAGCTTTCAGACATTTAAATAATTAGATAATAGCTGAATTATTTACCTAATAATTTATAAACACTAATGCAGACTTATTAACATGTCTAACAGAAATTAAAGAAGCACATAAAAGGAAAAAAATAATGAGAGAGCGTTTCAAGCAAGAAGAGAATATCGCTAGCGCTATGGTGATTTGGGTCAATGAAATACTACCTAACTGGGAAGGCATGTAAGTAAAGTTCTGTTATGTTAATCATCATAGAATGGTTTGGGTTGGAAGGGACCTTAAAGACCATCTCATTCCAATTCCCTGCCACAGGCAAGGACACCTTCCACTATACCAGGTTGCTCCAAGCCCCATCCAACCCAGCCTTGAATACAGAAGGGGCAGCCACAGCTTTTTTGAGCAACCCCTGCCAGTGCTTCACTACCTGCATAGTGAAGAATTTCTTCCTTATGTCTGAGGCAAATGAGGCAAGATGGCTTGTTTCTGTTCTAAACACAGAGGACCCACATACCTTATTTCATTTTCCTTTCTGTTTGGTCAAGAAGTCAGTTTTTGTTGCCATGGTGTAGTGAGAGGTCAGTACCGCAGAACATGAAATGTCCTTTCTGGGAACTTAATGTTTTGAGGTTTCTTTTAGTGGAGCTTTAGCATAAGCAGAGATCCTTGAATACTGATTTTGGAAATAGTATGTATTTTGCTTGTAAGTTGCCCAATGATTTTAGAAAACAAGATGTGCAATTTGTGGCCTTTTAACTTGTTTTTTCTTTCCCTGCTTCCCTATTTCAGGCGTGCTACCCGAAGAGTTCGAGATCTGTGGTGGCAGGGATTACCCCCACGTGTACGTGGGAAGGTTTGGAGTCTAGCTGTTGGAAACGAGTTAAATATCACTCCTGGTATGTCTTTATAGATCACATTCTAATTCAAAATCAAGTTGGCTAAAGTTTTATTAAAAAGAGTAAAAATCAGGGTATGTTTGCTTTTTAAAGAACTGTATTTTGCAACCTTAGGAACAGGTCTTTTTACAGTTAGACATAGTCTGGTAACAAGGATGGAAACATGGATCGCAACATGCTCAGAGAATTATTTTAGTCTTAAAAGAGTTAAGGTGGTGCTTCTCCAAAAAAATTAATTTTTATACCTCAAATTGAGAATTTGTAGCTTTGCTTTCTTAAGAGATGGAAAAAGGAATTGCTTTATTTTATAACTAATGATTTGGTGAACTGGAAGTGTTCTAACCTATTCAAAAAAATAAAAAGCTGAACTAAGACATAATTTCCCTCTTGTAATTGTATGATCACCACAGAAGAAAGCATAACGCAGTGCACTCTATAAAACTGTATACTGTGGTACTCCAGTGGTTAGTGGTAATCATCTAAATAGATTCTTCCCTTTCCCCTGGCAGCTAAGCTGAAACCAAGCAATAAAACCAAAGGCAAGAATACTTTATGTGATTTTGTTTTGGGTGGGTGCTTTTCTTATTTCTTTCTTCTTTGCTTTTGGTTTTGTTTTGCCTTCTTACAGAACTTTATGAAATCTTCTTGTCAAGAGCTAAGGAAAGATGGAAAAGCTTCAGTGAGACTAGTACTGAGAATGACATTGAAGGTGAGTTCTTCTGAATACTTAGACAGCCTCCTATTCCCTTTTACAAGCCCAGGAAGTCTCACAAGTTCAGCTGCAGTTGCAGCATTAGGAACACCTATTGGAAGTGTTCTCAGTCATTCCCTACTTAAATGTTTGGTTTCTTATAACAAGTCAGTGAGTGAGGAGCTTAACAGTATTTACTGTATCAATAAAAGATGCATTAAGATATTGCATGTGCTACTTAATTTTCAAACAAACGTGTTTTCGTCTGAATTCCTGAAATACCAGAGCTAAGCTCTCATGAAATTTGTAGGTGAAATACAAGAAGAAATAGGTAACTAGTATAGTAAATGCTGTTGCTTAGCTCTGCTTAGATGTCTCTTAGTTTGGTATCCCTTCCATTATTTGGGGAAAGGAAACAAAATTCTCTTTGTGGAACTGAGAGGTGAAGAATGAAGAAATTACACATTTTGTATCCCACTTGAGTTTCCTTGGTTGCCCAGATGGCCTTTCCTCCCAGATTTATTAAGTAGGGAGGTTAGCACACTTACATTATAATGGAGTTTTATCACTGGCATATTGCTGTCTCCTGTGGGTATTCTTTCTGTTAAAAATAGCATCAGTGGTGATATATCTTTGTTATAAATGTTAACTCCTTCTGCTGGTAACAGTTGCTTTTTTTAAAATGCTGTCTTCTGTGATTCTGTCATTACCAGCTGCTATGAAATTACTTTATTTGAGTTGGTGTATTTTTGGGGGAAAGAAAATGGCATTGTAATGCAAGAAGTACTTTTTATTTGTACTTGCCATAGCCAGTCCTGACTAACTGGCTACTCTGTAAATTATGTGTCTTCCTTATGCTAGCCCCGGGACTCGTCTAAAGCTTGTCTTAAGATGAACTGTTTATGCAGAAATTCTTTCTGTACATGACTGAAAATGTGCTTATGCTTTGAAAACGTGTTTGCAGTCCCCCTTGGTTTGTGGGGTGGATGGCTGTTCTTTTGTTGTGTGGGTGTGGGCTGACTGAGGGGAAAGCTTGGTAATTTGTTTGTTTTGGAAAGGTACTGGTTCTGGATGAGAATGAAAGGGGGAAGGGCCTGTTTTTGTTGTGTCAGATGTTCTGGGCAATGTAGTAATGAGGGAAAACTTAATAATAGGATTTTCATTTCTGGTTGAAAAACAAGCTAACGTGCTGTGCTTATTACTAATCTTTAGTAGCAAAGTTTTGGATGATCAGTTATTTTAGCCTCATTTAACATACTTGAGTAGTTCTGAGGGTTTTTCCTGTTCAAATATCTTTAACCCTTTTGGAGTTCACAGAACTTAATTTCTTATATAAATCTGGAGTTTCTTGTGTTCCATATCATAGACTCTCAACTTCTTTGGGAATCACTAAATGGGTACTGCCCCAAATGAAATATTCCCAAATTATCCAGTATAATGCCTGTTCCTTTTGAAAAAGATAGGAAGGATTAAGCAGCAGTTCTTGCACTTTTTAGTTAGATTGTGTCTTCTTTCACTGTAATAGTAATTGCGTTCTTTCTCTCAAAGTCCCAGTCACTCCTGAATGCAACTATAGTAGTTTTAGGACATCTGGAAGGAGATGTTGCTTTTCAGGCTTCAGCAGAGCTGGTTCTGTCTAGTCAATTCATCAAATCCTGTAATCTGCTTTCCAGAGGGCTCTTGGCTGGTTTAAGTCCTCTGAAAGAGCCTTTTCCACAAGTGCTGCATAGATTTTTCTCCTTTACTAGTATTTGCATCACATCACTACGTAGAGAATAGAAGAGAGATAACTCAAGGGCCAGCTGAATTTCTTCTGGAGGTTCTTGAGTGACCACTGCCTTCTTTCCTACCATTTGAAGAATGGGATGCTAAACTTCTGCAGATCATAACTGTGTGGTCACTTCTGGAAACTTCAGTGAAGTTTCTCTGTATTTATAATCTGTAGTTAGCTTCAGTCTAAATTGGATATGAGAAATGCATGACTTTGAAAGCAATATGCTTGACCTTGTGGGTTGAAGAAGTGCTGGCTTCTCATGATAATGACATAATTCATCTTTTTTTTCCCTCTACTGTACATAGCGTATTTCAGTACTCCTGGCTGAAATGAACCACCAAATGAGCTGATTAGGAATTAAAATTTGAAAAGTGAAATCTCACTGTACTGTCTTTAGATCGAGGGAAGTGCTGTCACACTGTGGTCTTGAACAGACTCTAACGGAAGTTTCTGTTGAAAGAAAGAAAAGATGGCTTTGAGGATTGATCTGGGCAAAGTTCAAATTCCAGTGAATGCAGGGCTGGATAGAGTGTTATACAGAAGTAAAAGGCAACCTGCTGGTTTTAAGTCTGAAAGGTACAGAGGTGTATGACTTGAAACAGAGTGAGTAGACAGGTAGTAGTTACTGATAGGTTCCCTCACTTGTTGTAGTTAATGGCATATATGAAGTATCAGTGGACAGTTTTAGATCTTAAAGTATAGCACTGTAGAAGTGTACTCCAAGAATTGGAACTAGGTAACTTTTTTCCCTTGGATGCTAAAAGTCTTTATATGCCTGTGGCAGTTTTATTCTGAAGTCTGTAGAATTTATCAGTTTTAGTAAGTGTTGGTTTTGCTTGCAGATGCAGGTGTGTCTGTTGCTGACCGTGAGGCCAGTCTGGAGCTGATTAAGTTGGATATATCACGCACATTTCCATCCCTGTATATTTTCCAGAAGGTAAGACTTCTGTAACTTTAGTTACAACAACTTTAAACATCTGAATAGTTAAACAAGAAAAGAAGCCTAGCTGGGTAAACATGGAATAGTTTCTAGAAGTTGTTTGTATAAAATAACGGAAGTTTGATAAATTTATATACATACAGCAGCATGTTAGGAGTTTTATTGTTTGCTTTTAGTTTCTTTTTTAATGAGAACAAAATTGAAGAAATTGCATGTGATTCCTATTAATGCTTATGAATTACATGCAAAAATGAGAATATTCTCACTGCTTCTGTGGAAATCTTAATGCGTTTTAGTACACACTTCCAGGCTGTATGATTTTTATATAGATCCAGTATATGCACACACATGTATATAAAATAGCATGCACTGTTGTAATACGGTAACTTGTATTACTAAGTATTAAAACTTCCACTGTCTCTGTAAAGCTAAAAACAACCCTGGGTGTATATCAGATAGCCTCATTTTTCATTAGATACTGATTTCCACTGAATTATTTCATTGGATTATTGGTCTGGTACTTTAGCATCTCAAAAACGTACATGGTAATGATTAGAGTAAAAACTGATATTAGCCTAGATGTGAACAAAGCGCTGGCTCAATTACATCTTGAAAAACTTAATACTGGCTTGCTATCTTATTAGATTTATGAAGTGATTTTGAAAAATCTTTGACACTTTCCTCTTTTTTTTTTCTTTCCCTTCCTCCCTCCCCTTTATATCAGGGTGGTCCTTATCATGATCTCCTGCATAGTGTTTTAGGAGCATATACATGTTACAGACCAGATGTGGGTTATGTAAGTATTTGCTGTAAAATGTTTATAACATGGGAAATAAGCTTAAGAAGTCATGTAGTAGAGTGTAATAAATAAGTAGATTATCTGAACTTTATGCTATTAGCACTTAAAAAAAAATCAACTTTGGCACTGACTGATTTCATCACAGTTACAGTGATAGTAATTAAATAGCTGCAAATGTACTGAATGTTAGGGATGAGTATACTATCTGGCTTGCATGGAAAACTTTGAATGAATGCGTTCACAAGGCATTATAGTTCTGACAGATGCAGGTTGTCTAACAGGAAAAAAACAAACCCAGCCACAAACAAATGGAAGTGGACTTCAAGTGAGTACTTAATCTGTCCTACTGTTGCTCCCACTGCTGTGATTTCCGTAGTGATGCTATCATCTTCACTACTGCACATCCTAAACACAGGAACTCCTTATTGATGTATTGTCAAAGACTAATTGCTCAATCTGAGTTCAATGAAGATAAAATTGTTTGCAGTAAACATTACTGTGGGTATAAAAAAACCAACCCCAAAACCAACCAAACCCCACCCCCCAAAAAAAAACAATCCATGAGAAACTGCCAAAAAACCCACAACCAAACCAGCTAAACCAAGCATCTCTCTGAATGTTACTAGCTTACAGAAGCAGTGAAATAACAGATGGTTTTTGTTTTTTCTTCTTTTTCTTTCTTGTTCTTGGGGGTGGCTAGGAACACCTTTCACAAGCTTTAATCACATCTGGTCTGAAAAAGAAGTTGAGTTTTAAGTCTGACCCATACAAAAAAGCATTAGTTAGCACAGGGTGTGTTTTCCTGTCTAAATCAGACATGCTTGGGACTCTGCATCAATATCTGGTTGGTTTTTCATGTTAAAATTTTTTGAGCCCTAAGTTCTGTCATGTGTGACCTCATTTTTGGAGACCCTCCCATACTCTTTAAGTGAGATTACAAACTGCAACTGCCAAGGGTGGAGTTTTTAAAGGCAAATAAGTAATTTTTCATGGATAGGTCTTCTGTTTTTGTAATTAGGAACACAGCTAGCCTGGGTATTTTTGATAATGGATTTTTAAAAAACATTAATATGGTAGTAGATTTAATGTAATCGATCCCACAAAAATGGAAAGCTGCTGGACTTTTTTCTGATGCATATCAGTACTCTTTTCTCCTAGTTGGTTTAAATGACTGCATTTGTTTTTAAATGAAGAGCAGGCAGCATAAATGCCTAGAAACGTCAGAATAGTCATCATTGCAATTGTAATCGGTAATACTATTTTTAGTATTATGAGTATTCAGATCATCAGTTAACAACAACAAGAATAAATGTTTTTCACCTTTATTGCAAGCTGAAGTGTTTTTTAAGACAGTAATCATGGAAAAATATAAACTTGCATTGTAGCTAACCACTTAAAGTAATTTTATGTATGTGAACAAATACTGTTTGGCAAGTGGAAAGATATGCATTGACTGTTCTGAAGCAGAATTTTGTATCAATTCCAGCGTATCTGTCTGGGCCTAAACTATCCCATATGGGAGGTTTTTCTTCATGTCTGCCTTTCCCTTAGCTTAACAATGAACTTAAGGCCAAGTTCTGTCTCATGAACCCTACATCCAGCCTGCGTGGTTTTAACTTTCTTGCATTCCAAGTCCCCAGGGCTTGTGAACATGTGACCTTCTGGAACTTCCACGAGGCACCAAAAACCTGCATCTGAAGAAACACTGTTTCTTGCTGAAATCAGAATGACTGCATGCATAAAATTACTTACACACGTTGTTTCTGTTCATCTGGAAATGTTACGTAATTGTATTTGATATATGCAGATATAAGGTGTACTGAATCTACTGACCTCTATTTGCCCTATGCTTTTCCCACTTGAAGGTACAGGGGATGTCCTTCATTGCTGCTGTGCTCATTCTCAATCTGGAAGAGGCAGATGCTTTCATTGCCTTTGCTAACCTTCTAAACAAGCCATGCCAGTTGGCCTTTTTCCGTGTGGATCACAGCATGGTATGCACAGATTTCTGGTTTTGATCCATAACATCCTTTTGACTTGAAGTATTGATGACTTCCTTCTGTTCTACATAATAATGGATAACTTTAACCTGTGGTTACAAAATTGAGAACACCAGATGCTAATCCATAGAACACATTCTACTGTTTTGACATTTCCTCTAGAAATACTTAACACATTTTGACTTCTTAGGGTATGTTGACATCCTCAAATCTTGATGGAGTTTATGTTACTTTAAACATATTTTTGATGACTGCTTATGAGGTACTTTACTATTTCTACAGATGCTGAAATACTTTGCAGCCTTTGAAGTATTCTTTGAAGAAAACCTTCCCAAATTATTTCTTCATTTCAAGTCATACAGTCTTACTCCAGACATATATTTGATAGACTGGTGAGTGCAGAGAACACAGCAAACCTAACCTTAGAACTGCTGGAACACCTTCCATTTTATTATAGTTTTTTCAGCAATGGAAGCATAGCATACGAAAAGCATTTAGTAGGTGCTTATGTACGTTGGCATTCTAGGTCAGGTGAAATAGTGGTGAACTGTTTTGTGAAACCACAGATCCTCTGGCAGGATTCAAACGTTATGAACTGGGATTAGGAGTCACATCTGTTCAGATAGAAAATGAGACACGCAGGAGTCCTGTGTGTCTCATTTTCTTGTTGCTGCATGTAAGTCAGCTGTGTGTAATGTAAATAGGGGAGAGGATGCTACTACATGGTAGTTGGCTTGTGACTTGATGAAATGAGCATAATCAGCTATGGAAAAATGTGTGAATATAAAAATGTAGACTTTAAAAGCAAGAGGGTGAAGCTTATGACGTGGTTTGGGAAGGAATAAAATTGGAAATACAGAGAACATTTTGAAGTAACGAACATTTTAAAACAAAGTATTAAACTGCATTATGTGCTTGTAACAGAAGGCAGTAATGCAAGCACATGAAGTGTTTGTGGTACTGCTAGATATGGAAAGTATATTCATAACTGTGGATAAGTATGTGCTTTAAATAGGATTATTATATGGGGTAGAAGTTTATAATGCAGTAAGTTGAATTGGGTTAAATTAATATAAAACAGTCATGTCATCTGAACTTCAGCTATAAGATGCAGCTTATTGGTAAGCAGGAGTAAGTCTCAGCAAGAGCAGGTTGTACAGTAGCAGCATTGTGTCAGGAATATGCTGCAGTCCTGAAAGTTTAAGTAGATGGAGAGAGATACATATGTTGCAGAAATAGTGCTGCTGTACAGAGTGCTGCAATATTTAGCTTCCAGTTCCCTGTGAGAAAGTCTGGGATAAGGAGTGTTCTAAGGATCCTGAAGCATTTTTCAGTAGGAATAATGGAGAAACCGAACCACCACAGGGTAATGGGAGGGCTTCTACAATACAGTACATACAGCAGACTGATCTATCTGCCTATGTATAATAATGCTATTTGAAAATAAACTTTACAGTAAGAAATGCAATCGGACTCTTCCCAGTATGAATAGAAAAGTGACAGTCTTTAGATTTTGGTGATTTTTAATGTGAATAGAAATTCAAAATTATCATGGAAATGTAGTTCTTGAACTCTTATTAGTATATTAGTGGGATGTCACGTTCTATTGAGATGATATGTGGCTTTAGATTTAATTTAGAAATCAAATCAGGAACAGAGCTGTTAAAATCTGTAGCCTAAGTAATAGGAAGGGTTAAGTTACAAGTTACAATCTTTGCACTTAAGTTCTTTTTTGTATATTATACCCTGCTTGAGTGTAAAGATGATTGTAACTTCTCTAGGCACAGCTTCCTAAAGGAAGCCTTTCAAATGGATGATTTCCTGTAGCATAAAAAGAGATGGGTTTCAGAATACGAGTTCTGACTTCAAAAACTGGGGACTTATGGATCTTTAAAATATGGAGAAAATAAGAACATGTGAAATAACTTATCATCTGCTCACTCTCAGCTATGTAACTGAGATTTAAAGGAGGTTGTGTTTTCATATTTCTGAAATAGGTTAAAGTTATAACTACCGTTTTTTGGTTTTTTTTCCCTCAATTGTAGGATTTTTACACTCTACAGCAAGTCATTACCACTTGATCTGGCCTGTCGTGTCTGGGATGTTTTCTGTAGAGATGGAGAAGAATTTTTGTTTAGGACAGGATTAGGAATCCTTCGGTTATATGAAGATATTCTCCTACAGATGGACTTTATTCATATAGCACAGTTTTTAACAAAGCTTCCAGAAGACATTACATCAGAAAAGCTTTTTACTTGTATTGCAGCTATTCAGATGCAGAATAGTAACAAAAAATGGGCACAGGTGAGTTTCTTGGATATATATACATATATGTCAAAACAGACATATTAGCACGAGTATATGGGGCCCTTCTCGTAATGGCTTTTTATGCTGCATGTCTGACTTCTGAGCAATGGGTGCTTCCTTTCTAGTATTTAATTCTAGAAGTTAATCTCCATGCTAATATAGTTATGGTTAATATTGATCTTTTTTATAAGACTGACTTTATAAAACTGGGGTTTTTATATTCATTAAATAATTTACTTTTCCAGGTGTTTGCCTCACTGATGAAGGACAACAAAGAAGGAGATAAAAATCCTAGCCCAGCACTGAAAAGCTAAACATAATGCTGTGGTCAATTGAAAATGTGGAAAACCACTTGATGACAAAGGATTTTTCACATGACTTCTATGTGGAAAAACGTTATAGAAAATGTGAAAATCAGATGGAAAAATGATACAACTCTCAGTGGAGTAACGAACTGATGAAATCTTCACCCTTTTGCCAGTATTAGCTTTTGTCATGGGAAGATTTGTTTTCACACAGAATACTAAAACCTATGAAGCTGAGAAGTGGGAGAGTTCATATTTAATACTTTAAAAGAATCAGCTCAATGCAATAAACATTTGTAATAACTTCTGTTGGTACTTTAAAAAGAAATTTTGAGGCATAACTTTTTTTACAAATACCACAAAGGCACTTTTTGAGGAGATGAGGGAAGTGCTAAATCTTAAGGCCCCAAAACTGCTATCCAAACCAAATCCTTTGGTGCAAATATTACCTCCAAAATTAACCATTGGAAAGTATTAAGGACCAAATAATGTTGTTTGGCATGCTTATGTGCAAGATGGTTAAGATTTGAGAAGGGGTATTGTCTTTCTTGTTTTTTTAAGTTGCAGCTTCATTCTTCAGTCTGGGCAAATGTAATTAACTCAGGAACTGTGGAAGTATTGTGCCCAAGCCTGTTAGAGCAAAAATCATCTAAATTTGAAACAGTGGTAAGATCAGGGCTGCTATTTTCAGAGTGCACAGCTTTCAAACCAGGCGGTGTTAAGCATTTGTTTTGGTGTATTGGTTGTGCAGCATACTAAAAATGGAGTGGGTATTCTGTGAAAGGGTTTTGCCACCAGAAGTTTCCTTTTGTGGAGCCATTTCCAACCAAGAAATACTTGTATGTAATGGTGAACACTAGAAACTGATAAAGCTATCTGCAGACTTTGTGTTGTCAAAGAAGCAGCCACTTTTAACACTTAAGAATAATGCAGACACAGAATTGTTTTTGAAATGATCTTTTATTTGTGTGCAATACTGAAATCCAAAAAGCATCTGGTTTCGGGATACCTAATTCTTTAACATCTGTTAACTGTGAGACACAAAGTCTTATTTTATGTGTCAGGGTGGATATTTTCAAACATTTCCTGTTCAAGATGCTGTACAACTTGTGTTTTTAGGGGATGGAAATTTAAAATGGATAGCACTGCAGGTGAGGAACACTTGCACTCTCTTGGTCCATTTTTGCTAATATTTAATGTAAATAAATTCCTTACATGTGGGTTTTTGTAATTGGTCCCTCTGTGGAAATCAGTTCCATTATGTGGAAATCAAAATTACCGTTACGTATTTTTAAGTGCAGGAGGCTTTCATCTGTCTGGTATTTAAAAGCAGAGTCTACATAATTGGGGTAAAGATTTAGTGTGGTGTAACTTACATTGCTATCTGGTTTAAAAACTACATATATGCTACTCATAACTTTACAATTTGAAAATGTAAATGTCAGATTTTTCTTAACTTATGTATTCACTCCTTTAATTGGATCTAATTTGTCTTATATTTTTGTGTTATCTTGTACAGTTTTCTTACTTTTCAACTATAAATCTGTATATAACTGTAAATAGAAGGATCAAGCCTTCCCTTAAGACCACTAGTACCAATTCCTGTGTAAATAAAACTTAGAGGCAGCTCTGTGCTCTGGTTCTTTTCTCTTTCTCCGTAACCTTGCTGCGCTGTACGACGGGAGAATGCCGCAAGGTAGCGCCGCCGATGGGAACGGAGCTGGTTCCTGCTCTGAGTAACCCCACTTGTGTTACCGGGGCTCCTGCCTCCCTGAGGAGCCGAGGTTGACGGGCAGTGCAGCACGCTTTGAGGTCAGGTTTGCTTTATGTAAGGCTCGGGAGCGCGGGATCCTCTGCTCCCGGAGGGAGTGTTTCGGTGCCGGGCAGAGATGACAGCATTACAATAGAAGCTGTATTTATCTATGAGTTGGAGCGGGTGCCCTTACCTGCACCCTTCCCTCAGCAGCGCGGGCTGCCCGGAGAGCCGGGACCGGCCGCCGCCGCCAGGGGCCGCTGTGGGCTGGTCTCCGCTCCGCCCCGATCCCGTGTTTCCGCTGCCGCCGTCGGCGGTGCACGCGTTCGGGGCCGCCGCCATGAAGCCGGTAGGACGCTGTGGGGGGAGGCGGCGGGCGGAGGGGAGCGGTGCTCGGGCCTCCGCCGTCACGGGGCGCGCCTGCTGGGGTCCACATAGCGGGGTTTGGCGCCTCAGCCCGTGCGGAGAGCGGCCTCTGGGCCTCTGCCGCGGACTCTCAGGGAGAGGGTTGTTTGCCCGTGCTGGCTCCGCCTCTCCCCGGACCCGGCAGCTGGTCCGTTGCTTCTGCAGCCTACAAACCTCCGAGTGTCGGCGGGCAGACGGTAAATGCCGGCTACCAGGAGCGGGCAGCAGCCCCATGCCCTGCCCGCATGCTCTCGGGCTGTGAGGTGGCGCCGGAAGAGGAAAGCAGCGCCCGCGCGAGGTGACTTCTGGGCAGGAGCATTGTTGTCTAGCTGTTGTAGCTCGGTGTTGCGTGTATGGCATGGGGCAAGTGTTAGTGCTGCTTCTGGCTCTTCAGCCCTTTTCCAGTAGTCAAAACTAAAAAGGGAAGCTAAAGGTGAGCTGATAAAAATTCCACGTTCGAGGAGCCCCACACTGGTCCAGCCACTTGTCCTCTTACTGAAGAGACCTATCTCCCCCTACCAGCCCTTGCCTTCCGTGTCCCTCCCAAGCCGTGCTGCATCCTTTTCCATCCTGAGCACCCTTAGGTGTGTTTTGCAGTTTTGGCACGGGGTACCTGATTGTTCCGAGCCTTGCAGTGGGGCAGCCTCATCTTGTACGTGCAGCTACTGGTTGTGGAGAGGTTGGGGCAGGAGAGAGCCAAGGCTCAGAATGGGAGGAGGACATTTCTCTTAAGCTGTGGTTTTGTACTTTTTACCTTATAGTGTGTTAGGAAAGATCAGCATCCTGAAGAGAGGAGGTGGAGTGGGAGCACACAGAGCCAAGAATAGTGTCTTGACAATCTGTTTACTATATTTGGGGTGTTCATCTGTCTAAATGTGATGGACATAGGGTTTAATAAAAAAGTTGTCGAAGAATGTGTCTGTAAAACATTATTTTCCAGTATGTCTTCTCAAACATGTAACACGGTTAGGTAAATTGGGAGCAAACTGACAGGTCATATTCAGAAGAAACATACTGTTCAGCCCTGAGAGAAACGTGAACTCACTGAGATCTGAAACAGTGAAATAAATTTCACAAAGGCTGTGGACATGTCAGTTACTTGTAGTTTTCTGTTTGTTTCCTAGAGAAGAAACACAAAACGAGTTCCAAGCTTTCGCAAATTACTGAGAACTAGTAAAATCAAACTTGACAACAAATTAAAGAATAAACAGTACAAGCAGCAGAGTGCTGCTAAGAAATACCGGAAAGAACAAAAGAAGCTAAGGGAGGCTGTCAGAGATGCTATCTCTAAAAAGCCTTTTCCATTGGAAGAATGCAGGAAAAAACAAGGTAAGTGTTTGCTCAGTTATTTTTATAAGTGAAAAGGTTTATAAGGGTTATTAAATACCCTCATAAACCTTAACCTGCTTCATTTTGTAAAAGTGTCAAGGAAATAATGTTTCAGTTTCCATGTACAAATAATCGCTGTTTTTGTTTGAAGGGAAGAAAAAGACAGTTACAAAAAATATTGTTGCCATTTGGAAAACAAGATCTGACTGTTGGCAGAAATGTGTTTGCTGTCACAATTACTGAATTTCACAATTATTGGAAATAATTCACAATTATTGGAATAATTATTGGATGTCACAATAAAGGGATAGCTTCCTGGGATAGCGCAAAATACATGCATGAAGATAGATGAGCTCCAGGTTGACATGAGGTGTAAAATGGTCTCGCCAATGTAGGCAGGGTTAGGCTTTCAAGGCTGAACATACATACGGGGTCTTAATCTGTCCACATCATCTTGTAAAATAGCTGAAAAACAGGAAGAAGAAGAGGAAGAAGATGCTCTTCCACTGGACATGATGGATGAAGATGACTTAAAATTAATGGAGGATTTGGCTCTAAAAGCATCCTTTTTAACCAGAGATCTTTCTTCTAAGTGAGTGTTGTTGTGATGTCTACTTCTTGTGCTAATTCAGCTTTGTGTGGTTAATATGTAATTAATATGTAATGTTATACATACATCACTTTCAGTCTCTTTTTTTCTTTGTAGTTCCAGTTCAGTGTTTCCTTAGGCTGTCAGTACATTTGCTATTAATGTATTCATGTGTATCACTGCATTCACCTGCTTTACCTGACCTTCCGGATACTGTTTCTGGACAGTGTTCTTTCCCATGAGGTCTCTGGCTGAGATGGGTAGCATTACTAAAACTGAAGGAAATGCTTTAATCCATATACATATCCTCCCCTTCCCTCCCTCAAATATCCAGACATTCCCTGGGCTTCAAGCCACTATGCTTTCTATATTTCATCACAGATTACTGTAAAAAAATCAAAAAAAACATATTTTTTGAAAAAACACGTGCAACACCAAAGCATTAATACAAAATATTCATTACCAGTTTTGTGGAGCAAGGTGTTAGGTAGAGTTCACAATGAAATACATAAAAGGATAGTGCTTCTAGTTGTAGAATTGTCTTTACACATATGCTTGTACAGAGTAGTCTGATTGCATGATTGTTTGAAAATCCTAACTTGCCGTTTTTGATGATTGTGAAAAGACTCAGTATGCCTCGCTGCTGGAGGGTGGTTTTAATTTTCTCTGTAAACTTCAGTTTCCTTCAGTTCTGAAGTGGTTGTTTCAGGCTAAATTTTGAAATGAGCATAAGTGTTCAAGAAGAGAGCACATTTACTCTATCTTTTTTTCTAATTCAAATACAAATTAATTTGTTAGTGCTGATTATAGTTAATAATTTAGTTTCAAAAGAAATTGAAATTATGTGATTCTCCATCCCTGGCTTTTAATTTTTTTAAGATTAACAGATAATGTACTTCATGGCATGCCTGCAGTACAGACAGTTGTACCATTTAAATTTTTTTGTTAAACTCAATAATCAGTGCAAGCACTTTACATGTGTTTCAAAATTCGCAAAATTGTCTGACCTGCCAAATTAACTTTCTTCATTTCACATTTGGTTTTCTGTAAAAAGGAGATAGGAAACATTGTATTGTCCTGAATTCAAACATCCTATGCAGATGCACATTAACACAGTTTGACTGAATGCTGACTGGTGAACACTCTCAAATATTCCATTTAATACGGTCAACCATTAAGTGTGGACACTTAATCCAGCTAATATACTGTCATGCGCAGTTCTTGTCTAATTAGATGGCTATTTCATTTAGTTTTCATTATATTTTTCAGTGAACCTGTTCACATCAAAAAACGAAAGCATGAAAGTGTGATTGAAAAATATGAGAAGATGCCAAGACGTTTGCAAACTGAGCCAGAAAAAGAATTGATCCATCTGCTTCCCATCAAAGACAGGGGCGGCATTATTCCCCAAACTGTGGAAAAGCCAGGTAGGACACAGATTCTGGAATTGGTATAGTAGCTCAGGTATAAATAATTTATTCTTTTAAAATTCCGGTGTTAATTACATGCTTGTCACCAGACACTCTGTTTTTACAGTTCTCAGTGATGCACAGGATGAAGAAGAGGATACAGAAATGGAGGATGCAGAGGGTAATAAAACAACATGTTTGCTTTTTTTTTTTTTTTGTTTGTTTTTCCAAATCATTGACATATCTGAAGAGTATTTTGCTGTTCCCTAAGGAAATTTGTAATTTCAATGTATTTTGTTTAGAGTGTTTTTGAATGTGTTCATTACCATGTTGCCCCCAAAGCACAACAGTGATTCAGAGCTTGCTTTCTTTTCCTTTCATTATTTTCTAAATATAATCTAAAGTTGAAGGTAGGACATACTTACAGCAAAATAACACTCAGAAAACACAAAACAATTGTACTTTTTTAAAAAAGAATACTGAATAATTTGCTTCCAATTGCAGAGCACTGTAGTTTCTTGTCATAGTTGGGGTCATGTATTATATGTTCCAACTATACTTAGGGAGTACCATTTGCAGATTAAAAATCACTTTGTCCGTTTCTTTCTGTAAGCATAAGATTTTGGAGTGCACCAAAAATTAATCTCCACGTTTACTGTGGAACTGCATGTTTTAACTTTTGTGTGGGGTTATTGCAGTCCCCATCTGAAATCTGGTATCTAGAACAGTAGTTTGCAATATGATATTTGTTAAGCTGCTTCTCTAGTAACCCTCTTTTCTATCTCTCACACCTTGTGCTAGACTTTAATGAAGAGCCCTTGCCTGTTCTCACTCCGGAAGAAATGGCTGCTCAAAGGAAACAAAAGGTGCAGGAAAAGAAGATACACATAGCTGCCTTAGCATCTGCCATTCTGTCTGATCCAGATAACAATGTAGGTGGCATTTGCTTGACATGCATCTCTGTGTGTGCAATAAGTCAGTAAAGGTCTGAAGTGACCAAGTAATAGTAAAAGCAGAAAAATCTTTGTGTAGAATAAGGAAAAATGTCAGTATTGTATTACTTCTTGGGGGGTGGCAGTGACACTTCTACTATGGTATAAAGGATTTGGATATATATACTAACTCTGATTGGTGTATAAAAGATTTGAATCGGGTGAAGATCCAAATGATTCTGTGTATACACGGTTCCGGAGTAGTTTGTCCCTCTGAATACTTGTAGTGTTATGAATAATACTTTGTTTTTTCCTATCCAAACTACCTTGTTCTTTAAGCTTGACAGTTATTTAACCTCTGATTTTAGGGTGGTATCTCGTAGTTCTCAGTGCTTCAGGGTATGCTAATAATTTTCTGTAATTCTATGCAATTATAGTTTGAACATTCCTAAGATAAAAATTTCATTGGTATTCCTAGCATTTCTTGCCTCATTATGTAGTGCTGAGTCGTGAGTGATTGCTGAGTTACTAGCTTTCTCTTTCAAATATTCAAAACTGAGGCACATTTCTTGTGGCATGCTTTTGCTAAAATGTGCCATCGTGTTTGTACTTCGGTTTGTGGGTGAGCTTCAGCTGACTTTGACTCTTGTGTTAATCAGATTAAGAAGTTGAAGGAGCTGCGTGCCATGTTGATGGAGCAGGATCCTAATGTGGCTGTGATTGTTCGGAAGCTGGTCATGGTTTCTTTGATGGAGATATTCAAAGATATTGCGCCTTCTTACAAAATCCGGCCTCTGACTGAAGCAGAAAAGGCTACCAAGGTAAAATACCAGATTTCTTCCTAGAGGATTATGAGTGGTTCAGATTTGTTAAAGTTATGCCAAATACCAATACTGATTTGGTTAATATGAATTTAAGTTTTGAGCAAAGAGTGACAAATAATTACTTGTGGAAGTTTGGAAAACGTGACACTTCCAGGGGGAGGTCTTTGTTCTGAACCTTTTATTCTTACATACTTCCTTCAGTAAGTAGGTAACATGCTGGTGGTAGCAGAGGGAAAAAAATGGTATATGAAAGTAGTATACCAAACCTGTGATAAAAGTAGTATACTAAACCTGGGTGCCTTTCATCATAAACGTTGGAATAAGCCAATGTTTTGCATCACACTGAAGGGAACTATAAAGAAAGCAAATTCGGCATCATTGTTACCCCACTGGCACAGATTTCTTTGAAATATGCTCAATAATTTGCTGAAGAAATGCAGAGTAACTTGTTTTCTGGAGCTTGTTTTTAACCAATTCATCAGAAGGTTTCTTGAAAGTAGGTAGTGCAGTTTAGAGGCTCTAAAATAACATCTAGTTGAAAATTGTACTTCAATCTTCATAAATGAAATAGGCCTAGTTGGAAAGGGCTCTCTGAGTACAAGAATGTGAATAGAAATGTGTAGAAATACTGTACTTTTAATATATTTCTATCCAGAAGAAACACTACTGCTTAGATATCTGAGAATTGTTTTAAAATCTGTTTTGTTTTGTTTTTTGCCACTGGCAAATTTCAGGATTTAGCTCTCTGAATAAAATCTAATTTGTGTTATGTTTATAGGTTAAAAAAGAAACTCAGAAACTGAGAGAATTTGAAGAAGGCCTTGTAAGCCAGTATAAATTTTACTTGGAAAATCTGGAACAAACAATTAAAGGTACAGTCAGCACTTCCCATACTTTTTTTGGTAGTAAATGCAGAGTTGTTTGTGGCATCACAGTTTGCCTCCTCTGATTGAATACTGCCTTGTCTTTGAAGTATTACTTGCATGAACTATGCAGGAAAATATGTACAGTAACTGAAAATGTAAATATTTAGATTTCTCCCTCCATTCTCAACAGTAATCACTAAAAATATTTTGTGCAGATTGGAAACAAAGGAAGTTGAAGAAAAGCAATGTCATCTCATTAAAAGCATATAAGGGTCTGGCAGAAATAGCAGTGAAGTGCCTGTGTGAACTGCTTGTGGCTCTACCCCACTTTAACTTCCACAATAACATTATTGTTCTGATTGTTCCGCTCATGAATGATGCATCAAAAATGGTAAGTGATTTTCTGATTAGGGGAGCAATTCTTGTCTTGGATGAAAAATAATCTATTTCTGAGCTTTGTCCACGATATCCAGATCTTGTGGGCATATCTTTTCACTATTTTAAAGGCTGTATCCACTTTCTAGTTAGTAAATACTTTCACCATTAGCAGTGAACTGTTGTCATGGACTTGGCCTTACAGAAGAATTTCTTTGAATTCACTTTTCAGATTTCTGAGCTGTGCTGTGAGGCCGTTAAGAAGCTCTTTAAACAAGACAAGTTGGGCTGTGCTTCACTTGGTGTAGTTAAAGTAATTTCTGGCCTAGTGAAAGGTAGAAATTATGATGTCAGACCTGAGGTAAGAGTCTTTCTGTTATACTACAGAATTTTCTTCTGTCAATGGTTTAAAAAAATCTGAAAGTTAAAGTTACTGTATCTGCTGGCTACAGACAAGCAGAATTTCCTCACTTGATCAGAACACAGACAGGTTAGGAGTGGACTGAGACAGGGGATTAGCAAAAGATATGTGGGGCAAGGGAAGGAGACTGGGAGGAGGAGATCAGATCCCTATAGAGATGTGGGTTAAGTCAGACAGGGAGACCTGAAGTGAGAGAGGCAACTGGAGGAATGGGCAGAAATGAACAGTGTTGAGGAACGAACTGAGTGCAGAGATGAGATAGAAGTAAACAGAAGAACCTTTGACCAGCAGAGCCCACTAGCTGGAATGGAACTAAGGGTTACTTATGCTCCATTCCTCTGTTGTGGATCACCTTTCATTGTATTTATTTTATTTTACAATAGGTACTAAAGGTATTTCTTCACTTAAGAATTAAGGAAGTAGAATTACAAAAAGATTCTGAAGATATTGCACCAAAGAAAAAGTTCATGACTTACAAAGAGAAAAGGAAAAATCTTTCAAGAATGCAAAGAAAGGTATGACCTGTCCTTTCTCATGCTCTATGGCATTGATTTTATGTAGCAAATTGTTGTAGCAATGATTGCATTTCTGTTGCTATTGTTATCTGTCAGCATCAGTGATTCGTCTTTGCATTGAACATTTATGAGGTTCTACAGGGAATTTAATTACCTTCCTAATTTTTTCTCTTTCTGGTATTGATAATACCTTTGATTGGTTGCTTCTGATAGGAAAGAATATATCTTAACATCACAGTGTGACTTAAGGAACTCACCAACCATGAAAGATTTGTTCTCTGGGTATCTTTTGAACCTGGATATTCAGGCTGATTGGAAACATGTAACCTGTTGTCTTAAAATCTATTGTATGTTTTCAGTGGAAGAAAGCAGAAGAGAAGCTGGAACGGGAACTCTTGGAAGCAGAAGCATCAGAAAGTAAAGAAAAAAAACTGAAACTGGTAAGTAGTTTAGAAATTTTCCTGGTTTTGCAAAGTAGCAGCCAAGTAACCAAGTGTCTCCCTTCCATCCCAGCCAGCATTCCACACCTCTAGATAACGATGACAGCTTACAGACATTTTGCCAGTGGTCTAGGTGTTAGTAAACCAGGCCTTCTCAGCTTACCTATTCCTATTTTCTTCTGTTCTTTGCAAAAAAAAAAAGGTGTTTGAATCCATTGACATAGGTCCTCCTATGCAACTGGCACGGACTAGGGGGAAGAGAGGCTGTTTAACTAAGAGAGCGTGAGGGGACAAAGTAGTGGGCAGGAGAGCAGGACTTGAGCTTTTCAGCATGACAAGAGAAGATATGGCAGTATCAGGACTGGTTTGGAAGCCTGAGTACAGGCTTGGACAGAAAAGCATTTTCAGTTGAGTTTAAATGAAGTAGAAATACCTGTTTTATTTCATTTGATTTTATTTTCTTTCTCCAGCATACAGAGACCTTGAATATTGTATTTGTAACTTACTTTAGAATCTTGAAGAGAGCTCAGAAGTCTCCACTTTTGCCGGCTGTGCTAGAAGGTCTTGCAAAGTAAGAACTGAGTCCACCTTCATTTGTTTGTGTTAGAAAAGACATGAGGCACCAAAGGGATTTTTGATTTTGAAAGAGATTTATAAGCAGTGACAAAAGATGGTCCCTGACAAATGTGTTTAAATTCTTTTATTTCTCTGCTGAAGTTTTTGCTTACTTCTAAAACCATTTCAATGTTAATGGTGTTAAATTTGCCTTGATAGAATTGATGTGATGCAAACCCAACAAGATATGACGTGATTCTATTATTTTGTCTGATTACCTCCTGAAGAATACGAGCGTGACTAATGCTGTAGGGAAGCTGTGATTAGCACTTGGCCACTGAATCATCCATCTGTGTTAAGATAATAGAAGTTCAGCATTTGATTTAACTTTGCTTTTAAGCTGCTGATTTTGGCTATGCAAAATACTTTGAAGTGAGTTTGCAGATAATGTTTATAGCGTAAAAGTAAAATTTGCTTTTATTCAAGGTTTGCTCATCTCATAAATGTGGAATTTTTTGATGACCTGTTGATTGTCCTTCATTCACTTATTGCATCTGGGGTAAGTTGAGCTTGCTTTTATTCCAGTTTTCTTAAAATTACGTTCTTTAGGGTACTTACTCAGTTTTGTATTCTTAGGGTTTAAGCTATCGTGAGAGTCTTCATTGCATTCTCAGTGCTTTTCATATACTCTCTGGTCAAGGTAAGAGATCTTGGGAAACAAACTTTTGTTTAATTATGTCTGATAATTAATGGAGTGAATGTATTTACTTGGGATTATGTTAACAGGTGATGTTCTTAACATCGATCCAATGAAATTCTACACACATCTTTACAAGACACTGTTCAGCCTACATGCAGGTAACTTCAGATTCTTTTTTTCAGCATTCTGCTTGCTTGGTATCATAACCTTAATCCAACGTTAATAAACTACAGCTATTTTAAGGTATCTACCTTCTGAAAATGTTACTATCTGCTTTAATCTACTTTTTTCTCAAGTTGCATGTTGCACCACTGCAGTACAAATACTGTATTATCGCAATACATGGTAACAGGTTCTGATTATTTCATTAGGGAATGCCAAGTATGTTGTCTTAAATAAGCATTTATCCTGTCCACAGTTTAATTTGTTTGACTTCCTTATAATTGTTTCTTTCAAAAGCAATTTAAAAATTTTCTGTTTTTCTTTTCTCACACTCTTTCCCTAACAGAAAACAATCTCTATTTTTTTCTTACATATTTTAAAGAATAGTTTCAATTTAACATCAGTTTTCTAAAACATCTGGTCTATATTTCTGATGTTTATAATTCTGATGTTTGAATTTTCAAATCTAAATCTTCTAATAATTCTGAGAAGCTGTATAGTTAATGAAAAAGGATACTTACAAAGTTTTAAACTAGCATTATTTTCATTAACTTCATAAATGTATATTCACTGAGAGGAAAGATTGATAAAAAGCATTCTACAAGTCTGGATGGGTAAAAGACTAAACCTTTGTACCATTTAACATTTTATAAAAGATGATCTCATGAATGCACTTAGACTTAAAACACTAACTGCTTTTAATGTTTAGACATTTTTGATGGAACAAGTTTTTTCTTAGAAAGGAGCACAGAAACAATGATGCACTTGTTCTGTTCAAAGCTGGACTATTTTTGTCAAAAAAAAGGATGGATGCTTATGTCTGTATCGCATTAGTGATGTGCTTGAACCCCTTAGCTTTCATGCTGTTTCTCAGGTTTCATGGACAGTCAGTGACAGAGTATTTAGCTGTACATTCCTCAAAATGGTTATTTATTTTTTGTATGAAATCCTGTTTTTGAGGTGTTACCAATGATGACATAGGAATTGTGCTCCAATGCCTGGATGTCATGTTTGCCAAGCGGAGAAAGCAAGTTTCCCAGCAACGAGCTCTTGCTTTCCTAAAGCGACTCTCCACACTTGCTCTTCATGTACTTCCAAATTCCAGTGTCGGGATCTTGGCAACAAACAGGATATTAATGCAAGTAAGTTTTACTTGTTGGAACTTTTAGCTTAAAGGGTATTGGATTTTTTGACACTGATTTTATGCAGAATGTTTTGAAACTTCTTAAGCAAGAACGATGAAAACTGATACAGAATAACATGGAGTGAGCCCTGAACTTAACCATGTTAGAATTGGATATGTACTGTAAGCAGCTTAGTCTTTTTTTTTCTGTTGTAGACTTTCCCAAGGATGGACCTCTTACTGGACAATGAATCTCAAGGCAGTGGAGTTTATCTTCCAGAACTAGATGAACCAGAACATTGCAATGCTCAGAACACAGCTCTATGGGAGCTGCATTTATTGCAGGTTAGTGAGTAGCTGGGTGATTTGGGAAGTAAAGGTCAGCAGTAAATAGGTGCTAAATGTTTTTATGGTTTACCCAGATAGCATTCATGGGTCTACAGGTTTACCAATCAATTCTGGCCCACATGAGCCTATTCCATACAAAAAGGAAGAGCAACATGGTGATATAAGGTAAAACTGAGCTCAGAAGGGGATGTTATACATCCCTCCTCCTTCTGGGAGTAGGAACTAGATTAACTGTGGAGAATTACATTCACAGCATGACACACAACACACTAGTGAATAAATGTATGACTGGGTGTTCTCATTTACTTAACCCCAGAAACTTACTGATTTTGTGGTGCCCAGTTTTTCTATCTAAACCAAAAGTAGAATCTTCCGTCTTGACAAAATGGAAATAAATGCGAGTATCCATAGATAAATATATTATCCCTTATCTCTCAGTTTCTTGTTTCTTTCAGAGACACTATCATCCAACAGTGCAGAAATTTGCAGCTCACCTTATTGCTGGAGCTCCAACTGAAGGCTCAGCAGCTCTTCCACTTGATTTGAGCCAAAGGTGAGTTATCAGAGAGTTCTAGTTTTAAAAACAGTGCCTGAAAAGAAGCTGTTGCTCATACTTTATTAAAGGAATGCCTAAAAATAATTATCCATAAAATGAAAAGATCTTGTTCTTCAAATTCACTTGCTTTGTTCTTCTGCCACTACAGAATGTTGGCTGCCTTTTTTTTCTTTAAGGCTTGTTGCCAGGCTGTGAGCAGGGTAAAAATCTGTAAGTGCAGTGTGCTTTCTTCCCATGGGAGCAAAATAACTGCATTTCCTCAGTAGTAGCCTTGATGTGCATATGGATCAGGATCACTGAACTACAGCTGTCCAGTGCAAACTGGAAACCAAGTTGCAGCATAAAGTCCATAGTATGTTAAAATAAAAGAACAGCCATCCTGGTTCTTGCTCTGGGAGGTGAAATGAACAGTCTGCTCTAATACACTCTTCCTGTGCCTCACATAACTTGATAGACCTCTATCATAGAATCACAGAATAGTTGGGGTTGGAAAGGATCTGAAGATATCTAGTTTCACCCTCCCTGCTATGGGTAGGGATGCCTCACACTAAACCATGCTGCCCTCCATCTGCTTTCTCTTCTGGCTGAAAAGATTTGTCCCAGACAGGAGCTGTTTGTACTTTTCAGCATCTTTGTTGCCTTTTCCTGAACTTCTACCAATTCAAGTATTTCAAGATGAGGAAATTGGAGACTCCGATGCAATATTTGAGATGTGGGTGATCTGTGGATTTATACACTGATGGAACTATTTTCCATTCTGTTCTTTGTTTCTTTTCAACTCCAAAGAGCATTAAGATCACAAGTCCCAGGAAAGTATCTAGCATAACAAGATAACAAGATTTTTTTTTTCCTTAAGTGACAGTGCAGCTCAGAGCCTGTTGTTTTTATGTGAAGCTGAGATTGCTTTTCTCTGGGTTTATTCACTCTTTAAGTTTCATTTGCCTTTTTACTGACCACCTCATACAGACTATCTGCAGTCCTTTACAGGCAACTCATTCTTACTGTCACAAGTAATTTGATACCCTCCAGCTAATATTTGAATGTGTTGAAAAGCACATGTGCTGGCACAGACACTGTGGAAATCCATAGGTTCTTCTTGTGATGGTAAAAATTCATCATATCTCCTGTCCTCTGTTTCCTATCTTTTAAACAGTTCTTCTCTCATGTGATGATGGTATTCTCTCTTCTCCCATGGCTGCTTGATTTTCACAAAACCCTTTGGTAAGGAACTGTTGGAACAGATCTGATCAGCTAGATAATATTTATCTGTGTATTTTATTTCTTTTTACTTTTTTTTTTGCTTGCTTGTACAGGGCAAGCAGTGACTGCTTGGAGCTCTTGCAAGCCAGTAGAACAGGTTTCTAGTATCCCTTTTGTTCCATCCTCCAACTCAGTATTTAAACACATTTTACTTGCTTTTACTTGTATTCTTTCCCAGCTTGTTGACTTCCAGTCTTTTCCAGGTGATGCTCCTTACTCTGAGGAGTTCTCTTAAAGTATGATAGAGGCTGTGAATGGTATGTGTGTGTGAAACTGCTCTTGATTTGGTGACAGATTATTTGAAAATGTGTTTAATACCGTTTTTCTTTACTGTGATTTTTCCTGTAGGCCTGCTACAGAACATTTTGAGGCATACAGTATGAGAGGAATGACCTTTAATCCTCCTGTTGCATCAGTAACACCCAGAAGAAAGGTACTGTTTCATCTCTCTGTGTCCCTTTTTTAATCACTATGCAGCACCCAGGCATTAGCACACTACTTTTGGCTTTCTGGTTTCTGCAGTTTCTGTTTCAAATGGTTTTTTTTTAACTGGCATTATGTAGCATTGACTGTAAAGAAGGAAGAAAAAGCTGTATGCATAGTTCCACCTCCCATAGCACAAATTAATGTAGCAAGATGAATGTGGCAGCTGTTACTTTACTTATGTATCTTATGCACTTTGCAATGGTTCAGTGCACATTTCTTGTCCCTCTTCTGTAATGATGAACTAATGTTTGTTCAAAAAGCAGTAATAAAGAGCCAGCATTCTTTCCCCAGTGCAAGTAGTTGGCGGGACAGCTGGATTTCCAGAGCCTTTGATTCACTAGAAAGATACTTACCCCATTAGTGTCATGTTACAGCTTTAAAGTGTAAATTTGAAGGGAACAAAGAGTGAAGATATAAATAGGAGAAATGGGTTAACACTTTTTAGAGCCTCAGCACTAAATGTGTTCCAGATCCAATCTCCATTAAATGTCCAGTGAGTGGTGTGTCCTTTAAAAAGTGATCATTAATTTTTTTTCTTCCTCATGAAAACATTATGACTTATTAATCTTGTTAGTGCCTTCTGTTTGTAACTCGGTAATGCCAGCTAAAGCCTTGAGAGCAGAGGTTTTTTTCCATTTCAGAGAAGCAGTTTCTGAAAATGTGTTCCTACTTACTCTGTCCTTTTCGAATGACTTCTTGACGTGTTTGCCCTGCTGGGATGTTACGGTAGCATCTGTGACAGAACAAGGCTGAGAACAGCAGATAGATGTTTTTTTCGTGCTTGGTTAAGGAAATGTACAAGCTCTTTTAGGTAGCAGAAATGAAGAGGAAGATAACTGACAGAAGTCACTGTCCATAGGTGGCTGTAAGGGACATGACTGCTAATTTAAGCTGTGCATTGAAAACACACACTGGTCTTGTTTAGTAACGGAACTAATATTTTGTAATTTTCAGGACACATTCTCACAAGTGGATTCATTTATAGATGAAGAACTAAACAACCAGATTCAACAACACCGCAGCAGGACTGTTGTTCAAAAGCACCTGGATTTTGCTAAACACTTGAAGGAATCTTTGTTGTTGTAGATGTATGTGTCAGTCATGTTCAGTTGGCTTCCTAATTACAGAGAAGGACTGGCTGGAAGAAATTTCCACTCACCATTAAAGGAATTCAAGTATAGGTTATTGTGTGAATATAGAACCATATGAAATATGTAACAGCAGTTTTTCACACAGTTCCAACCACTGAGCTCATGTTCTCAAAACTTGGGAACCAGAATGAGCAGTCAGTCATATCAGTAATTTAAAAAAGATACAAAACCGGGTGATTATAAAATTATCTGCAACCATGCATTATAGTGTTTTTGTTTATATATTTTCTGATTTTTCTAAGAGAATATAGGTATATGTATGTATTTCTGAGAAATCACTGGGTTGTGTTGCAAAATTAATAAATATTTTTGAAATTTTAACACAATTTTGATTCCTTTGATGTTTAAGATATATTGTGTTTTTTCTGTTTTCCTTCTGCTGCCTCCTAACCATTTACCTCATGTTGAAATGATTTTGCATTTGGTGGGTCTTTTTCACCTCTGATGAAAAGGAGGTTGTTGAATTCCACTTGTTTAGTTTTTAGTATTATCCAGGCTAGTTCACCAAATTTCAGGTAGCTAAACAAATTTACAAACATTTTTGAAATAGACGTCTATCTATAAATAGAATAGAAAATAAGTATTTTACTGTGTGGATTACAAAACTGCCAATGTAATACATGCGCTTCTGGCTGGTTAGGTTGCCGTTCCTGTCACGTCTCTGTGGTTCTTTTCTGTTAAGTGTCTGCAAATATGGATGTGATTTAAATTCTGAAAAATTCCAAGGTGACCATTTGCCGGTACTTTTTCAGTTCAGGAAGGCAAAAAGCAAAGAGTCAACATCGTAAACCATTTATTTTTTTACAACATATACAAATACAAGTTTATTCTTCAGGTCAGCAGAGAGAAAATAGTCCAGGTGGAAAAGTCACTTTTAAAATTGCTCATTTTACACAGTTTCCAAACAACAGAAGGACTGGCACGTAATGATGTATTGTTAGAATACTTTGACAGAATGCTTAAGAGGCAGAGGAAGACAACTGTACAAATAAGTCATTCTGAAACATCCTATTTGTCTATTGGAGCAAAGTCTTATTTACTGCTATTTATTTTTGTGTTTAATGTTCTAACTCTGCCAAATGTCTACCTCTATTAAAGTTATTTATCACTGACAGGAAGACATGCCACCATTGTTACATTTAGTGGGCTACTTTAAGTGAAAACTGAGGTTCAGAGTGGAATAGTAACAGGCATTGATTAAAAACCAAATGTTAACTGAAGTATTTGGAGGCCTAAAGCAGAAAGGACAGTTCAGTTTCAGAAGCTGCAGACTCAACTTTTTGGTGACATGTAAAGCTACCAGCACGTTGTTCTTTTTTAAAGACAAACTATAAATGTAGGAGAATGTATTCTTGAAGAATTCCGATATTTCCATGTTAAAGTCTTTAATTCTTGACACATGATTTCTAGAAGCGGATGGCTTTCTAAAGATGGATATTGAGGTACTTCATCTAGTCCTATTTGTAGCAATAAAAATGATGTGCTTAGGTTTCAAAATTAAAACTGACATAGTATTTACTATTATTCTAATTGCTAAACTTGGGATCAGTAAGAAAGAAACAGGAAAAGCGTCAGGTGGTAGGAGGTAACTACTGATGTGCCTCAGTTCCTGCAAACCAACTAGTACTGCAGCATGACCAGGACCTGTAGCTGCTCAACTTCTATCCCATAGTCACATCACTGCATGCAGCAAATGCTATACAAGGAAAAGATAAAGTGGTGAAAAGCAACAGTGATTTTAAAATAGTGTAGAGTAAAATGCTACTCTGTTTTTGCCAGTAGGCAACAGAGCATGAGATTTTCACCTGTAAACTCTGCAGTGTGAGGCTCTGCTACTACTTTGAAACTGCATGTTTCTGGAAGGTGTTGGTTATTTACATTCCTTTCCTTCAAACTTTATCCTGGAAGTTGCTTCCTGTAAATAATTTGTCATGTAAAAATGAATGTATTCTCCTAATTGATGGCCATGCTAAGCCAAAAGCACAGAAAGGGACAAAGTTATTTTGTCAGTCTTGCCATAGGAATGTGTGGACAGGAAGTCCTGCAGACATAAAATCTGTGGCTAAGCAGAATAAACTTTCCTATTAGAATAACAATTCAGCACATGAAATCTGTTCAGCTGAGTTTTCACAAAAGAAAAAAAAATGCTCAATGCTTCAGAAGTGTCTTTCATTATTCGGATACTTGGAACCAACATAAAAGGAAGGATGCTATTTTCCTTTTCAACTTCACTCCAAAATATATCAAATTTTGCCAACAAAAGAATACTTAGATATTTACCGGTAACTAAACTTGAAATTAAGTAGTGTGTGTACATTAATGAAAATTCTGGAACAGTGTAGTTAGCCTTACACAATTCCAGTTGTCTACCTGCCTGTGAAGTTGGGTCTTTTTAACAGAACGACGAATACTTTGCTGTTCTCTTTCACTGTGATAACCATCAGCAAAAGTAGCTTTAGGCTCTGACTGATAAAGAAAATACTTCATAAACTATTCCCACAGCTACAAAATGATTGTATTAGAAGAAATAGTACAAACCTTCAGGATGCTCTTTGTTAGACCTGTGTTACACAATGTGACATGGCTACTGTTGTCCCTTGATTGCCTAAAGGTTTATTTTTAATTCTGTGACAGAAAACTATTAGTGCATGGCTAACATGGGTGTAAGAACTTTCTATGTTGAATCTAATGAATTAGCAAGTGTGTCTTCCAGACTCGTGATACTACAGGTGATGTTAAGAAGCCAGTAGGGTAACTCTGTCGAAAGTATTTTTTTCTAAAATGCCATAAAAACATCAAAAGAAATCACTCTTAGTGATGTGACACTGCTGCTGTGTTAAAATAAGAGAGAATGAAACATTAGAAAAGTTGCATTAGTTGAATTGAGCAGTAGATGGATGGAAGTATTTCCCAGTAATTCCAAAGTAGTCCAAAGCAAACAGCCTATCAACCTATGGTAAGCTCACTTCTAACAAACATTTTTACTCTGTATCAGTCTCGTGTGATGCTTGTGTCCTGTGGGTGGGGTGAGAGTTGTGCCTCATGCTTGCAGGGGCTTTATAGTCAGAACTCATCATTCCCAAGTGAAGAGGCTGAGCTAGGGTGTGGGGTGTTTGGTTGGATCCTACTGCTGAATTGCAATGCGCTCGTTTGCTACATCAGTGCTGAAGGTAAGCAGTGGGGAGGTATGGCCTCTGGGAGGGCAGGCCATGGGGAGACCTGACTTCTTTTGTGTGCCTGTGGTTATTTTTCCTGAAAGCTGGAAATGACCTCAAGGGGGCACTTTTTTGCTTTGCTAATGGCTACTTTGTAGGAATGCCCTGTAGCATAGTGAAAGACTTCATAGCTTCTGGTGGCAGAATGCAGGCTCTGCTGGTTGTTTATACGGCAGTTAATAACTTTGCTTTATTTAATTTTCTAATTACTGGAGGGGGAGGCTGGTTGTCACGGGACTACTGCAACTTCTTTACCTTTCATCCTTGCACTATCAAAAGTAAACCTCCTTTTAGTTGTAACTGCTTTTCTATCCTTTGATGCATCCTCTCACTTAGAAGCAGCAGCATTTTGTGCTGGTGTGCTAAAGTCGATGTATAATAACTGAGTGCATTCATGGATTTTTTTACTTAGTCACACCAGGTAACCAGAATGCTTTCTTTAGGAATTGGTCTAGGGAGACAAAACATGCACAGAGCAAATCTTTCACTACAGATATGCTCCTTGTGGAAAATTAGTGTGATGGCTGGTTTCAGCAATTGCTTCATTTGTGCCCCTGTAGGTGGGTATGGACTGTTTTAACTAAACAAACACATTAATAACTCCCATGGAGAAAAAAATAGACAACCACAACTAACGTACACATATCAACTGACAAATTGAGCAAACATAAAACTTTACAACAGTGTTTCGATGTAAACAAGAATATCAAGAGTTATAGCATAAGAATTCTTTATACTCTCTGGGCTTAACAGACAAATAAAAAGACATTTCCTGACTGTATGAAAAATGTATTTTGAAATGTTAATTAAATTCATCAATGCACTGATTTGAGTTTGGTCAGTTTTGGGTATTAAACATCTTGTGCTGAAAAGAAACAACCAGAAGAGTTAAAACATTTAGAATCATAGAATCAATTTTTTCCTCTAAATCTAGAGAGAGGTGAAAGTTTTGCATTTTCTAAATAGTAGCATATGATAAATATATTATACAATGGCATGTACTCTGGAACATGACAATAAATATTCTTTCTTTAAACATAAGCCTGGAAAACTAGAATTTGTAAGAAGAAAATGTTGTTCTTTGTCAAAGTCTCACTACCTGTTAGGTGCATTTAGCTAGTGTACATTATTTTGTTGAAGTAGATAAACCATAAATAATTTGAGCGTTTTGTGTATATTCACCAAAGTTAAAAAGAAATGCAAAGGAAGTTACAGTATATTTAAATCTCTTTACGATCACTTAACACAGTGTTTAACTGAAATCTTCAGGTGAAAGTGCATTATTTTAACATAATACACATAAAAGAACACTCTGATTCTCTGCCTTCAGTTTCCTAGTGGCAACTAGCTAAAATTAGTTTAAAAAGGGGAGAGCGACAACACGTGTTTGTGTACAGCACACAGTCCAAGAACACTTCGTCATCCGCTCAGTGACAATCTGCAGATGTGAAGATGCAGGAAGAGAAGAATCTTCCGATAGCAGACAGGCATCTTTCCAATCTATGCCTTCCCATTTAGGATTCCCAGGTTCTGGATGCTAATCTAGCAGCAGTGCCTGGATTAAGCATCTATAGGCCAGAGCACACAATTGCTGACCAGTTCAGTCCGCAGCAGGCTCCTTCCAAGGCACTGCAGAAGGATCCAGTGATGTAAATTCCAGTTTTCAAAAATAAAAGAAGTAAATACAGAAGAGGGAATGTGAGTGGGATCTTTCCATAATTTACTTTGCTTTCCTGGAATTCATCTGATTTGATGATTTAGGGATTTTATAGTAGCTGAGTAATAGAGTATGAAATTTGTCCCTTCATATATGAAGTATTTTGCAAATGAAAATATTACTTGAATTTTGTTAATTTAGTGACTTGGTAATAGTATGAAAATGAATCTCAAATAATGCTCAAATAACTAGGTGTACATGGGAAAAAAATGTAATCTTAAACTGGCCATATATGGGATGGGATTATCAACAATGAAAAAGATTCTTCTTCATTTACTTTGCTGCATTATTACATTGCTGCAACTTCTCAGATGACACATCAATGCTGTAGCAGCACTATGTAAATATGTGGCTAGTGTATGCCAGTGGACAAATCAAATGTGCTACAACAGGACAGTATTTTGTATTTCATTTGCTGATTTACATCAAGCAAAATGGAAGAAACTGAGTAGATACAGACAGGACTAATATTTAAACATTTCTGTCAAAATTTCCAGAGAGAAATTAACGCTATCAACTTGTTTTAATTAAAAAGGACATTGTCAATCTTGATGATTTTATTATATGCGTGTAATAAATAATGGAAGTGCTGCTGTATACTTCTATTTGACCCAGGGCAAAAGACTAACAGGCCATCAATATTTAAACACATTTAGCTGATTAAAATGCATACTATAAAATCAACCAGGGACCAACATTTTAGTTTTGTTTTTCAAACGGGCAGAGAAAGTGGGTGAAACTCCAGTCTTCACACCATGTTATAGCAAATGCCACAATAAGTAACTGGAGACCATTCCGTCTACACAGACCAATGGGTAAGGCTTTTATGGATCTTTCTGTCAGTCCCTTCCACCTCAGTATGATTTAACCAACTCCAACATTGAAAAAAGTACTCTGTAAATCATATATTAAATGATTGCTCAGAGTTAGAATCAGTATCACATACCTGAATCGATCAATTTGTTGGCAGTGGTGGTTGTTACTCTGTAATGTCACTAAAAGTCAAACTGCATGCAGACCTTTCATCTTTGCCCTGTGGACCGTCCGGTGAGACCTGCAGGGGTTGCGATATGAATCCACGGTACTGCTTACTTGACTTGGTTAACTTCTTGAGCTCACTGGTAAAGGAAATGCCCTTCCTTTTGTCATCTCTTGCTGCCTGTAGAGAAATAAATTGCATCACTGAAGTGGTCTAACAGGCTGTTCATAGCTGTGAAACATGGAATTAATACTAAAACACTTAAAATATTTCTATTCTGAGTAGGGCTCCCTTTTGAAATTCCGTGTGGCTGTGCTTTCATAGCCAAGCACATTCTGATTGTTCTGAATAAATTAATCGAAAATTAAAAGCAACAGAACAACTCTTTCACTGGGCAGGAATAAAGGGACTTTATTCGAGTAGTTCTTAGGTTCTGTCCATTTAACTAGTCCTGTTTTCCTGTGATGAGGAGCATGGCACGCACAGCCAGAAGATTTTGACAAAATTCTGCTGGTAGCAGAAGATAAAGGTAGTCACAGGATTTGCAGGCTCCGAGGGAATCGGGTTGCTGGATGTAACTTGATGCAGTTTAACAAAGAAAAAGAGTAAGGAAGTCGCACAGAAAAAAGGAATCTGCGCTTTGTTGTAGTCTCTCCTCTGTCTCTACCCTCATGCCAGTCGTGTCTCCCTTCCATTGAAAAGAGGCTCCCATTAAACTGATCATACACCATCTATAAAACCTGCTGCAAAATATTTAAATTTTACCTGAACTTGTTCCTTGAGCTTAAGGATAAACTTTCCTGCTCCCTTCCACTTGCTTTGGGCCTGAAACACACACTCTTGATCAGAGAGAATCCTCTGAGATGGTTTAGACATGGAGGACTTTTTGTTTGCTGGCTCTTTTGTCACCTCTTCCAACAGCACATAATCACTTGGATTTGGATTGCTCAAAATGCTGTAGGAGTATTTGGCTTTGCAAAGAGTCTGTTTAAAAGCAGAAAAAAAGAAGACAAAAAGAAAGCATTGCTTCAGATTCAGGTTGCTAAACCGATTCCTCAGCTAGCGCTGAGAACAAACCCCACCTTATCTTGTGTGAAACCAACCTCCACCCTATGTGTTTCAGTCCTACTACACGGAAACCTGCCGCTTACCTGCTGTATGACATCCTGAGCTGTGCTGAATCGGGGAGCTTTGATGACGGTGCGTGGTTGCTCTGGGGAGACATCATGTACCTGAACAAAGAAACTGTCATCCTCAGAGCTGATGGCTGCGTCTTCCTTTGCTTCTTGAAAGATGTTTCTCTCATTTAAATTCTGTAGAACAAAGGAGAGACAAATTCATTTCCTTCAGAGAAGTAAGTTAGAGCTGGATGTCACAAAAGGTTTTTATCACATGAAAATTGGACACTGTGCTGTTGCCCCAGCTTTTATTTCATTAAATGCAAGTTTTCCACATAGAAGTTTTGACAATCCACTGTTGCTGATAGCAAATACCTGTGTTTCTAAAACCAGTGTCGACAATGTGTTTCATAATTGTCACGGAATGGAGACGTGCATAGTGCTACATTATGCAAAACCAGCCACTTAAATCCTTTACTTCCTTAGGTTTGCATCTCCTTATATATGCAAAATCATGTTTTGCAAAGTAATGGAAGCAGTATGATGGGAGATGGTGGAGCATGTCCTTTTCTCTTCTTGTTCCTGCACTAAAGCCAAAAGAATTTAGACAGCAAGAAATCTAAGTGACCATTAGCACGTGGGACAAGAAGGCAGCTGCTTCTCTGTCCTTTGTCAGGCTCAAGGACTATTGCGCATTTTAGACAGGATTTCTCCCTGCACCTTCTCTCAAATGATGCATTTATCTACAGCCCCTTGTAAAAGAGCTTGAATTCATATGCTGTAAATATGGGCTGTGTATCACACCCTGCAAGTGGACCTGCTGCATGTTTCTCCATGTAAATTTGCAGCTTCTTTCTAGCTTCAAGATCTGAGGCTGCTATCTCCAGAAAGGCTCAAAATTACAGGCAGTGCTTTGAGGTCCCACCATCACAGGACAAAACTGCAGCATGATTTTCACATATATGAAAACAGATTCTAACCCAGGTTTTCTGAAAGAATGGGGTTTGTCAGTGACACATTTGTGGTCATACACACTTACAATGTAAATATTGCAGTTCATTTAGTAGGCTACTATTTCCACAAACAAAATTACACCTACTGATTTATGCTCCAAACATTAGAGTAAAAAAACATAAAGAATTGCAAAATAATAATGGTAATCTGAAAAATTGCAGTTTTATCAAAAGCTGTATAAAAATAATCAGTTAAAATATTTTTTTCATTGGATCCTAGAGCATCCAGGAAGTTTCTCAATTGTGTGGAATACAACTTCCTTCTGCAAGTAATAGAGGAGCCGACAAGGAGAGGTGCCGTGCTTGACCTTGTCCTCACCAACAGGGAAGGGCTGGTTGGAAATGTGACACTCCAGGGCAGCCTTGATTGCAGCGAT